>VXBI01005640.1:112729-184812 GCA_013397375.1 Toxostoma redivivum
GAAAGGTGTTTAAATTCTTTTTCAAAATAAAAAAAAAAAAAAAAAAAATCCAAACCTCAAGAAAACAAAATGCACAGTAAACATATTGACAAGTAGGATTCTCCTTCCTTCAAATGATGCAATTCCACAGAAAGATGTTTCTTTCTGCCAAGAACCTAGCTAAGAAAATGTTACCAACAAACTGCCCTCAAATATCCACTGAGCAGAAAGGTGGCCCACTTCTTGAGGTAACATGGCCTCCCTAATTTGCCCCAAGCCTTAATCAGAGCACATCCAAAGAGCAGAGTTGGAATCAGAAATATCAGAATGCAGAACTCTGAAGGGGAAATATGCCATACATTGAGATATCTCCAACTAGTCATGTGACACAGATATAACCTGCCAGAATTCCCACTGTTGTGTTCTATCAAACTCCAAATGAAAAATCTCCATCACTTTAAAAGATGTTGTTGGAGGGGCAAAAAAAGCAACAAACTCCATGAATCTGCCTACTTCAACAAAAAAAAATTCTACGAAGTTCAAGAGAGTTAGAAACTAGGACAGTTGCAACACATAACAACCCCCTAATAATTCAATTAAATTATATTTAAGAAAAGCAAGTAATCACATATATTCTGCCTCCCAAAGGGATTGAAAATGGTTCATTTCACATGTCCAGAACTCTTAAATTAATTTTTAGTTTTCAGATAGTTTCAAATGCTTTCAAAGAGTCATATGTGTGCATGGAAAAGACAAAAATATGTATTTCACAAAGATTTTAAAACAATCATTTTGTTTTATGAGGAATCAAGTTTTGTAGAGTTTCACAGACAAATTGGTACTTTCTACCTGATGGCTCAGATTGAAAATATCAAGGGTGTCATAATGCCTTACTTGTTCTCGTTGCTGGCATCATATCGAGGCATAGGGTCGAAATCATTTCCATTTACATCAAAACTGGCCTGCGAATCCTGTATCCAACAGAAGAAAGAAAACAAGTTGCTAAATTACCATTGACTCATGTGGCCTATACATTTGTTAGTAGTTTCCTACAAGTAAGTAATTAGGCTAACTAATATTCCTGTGGTTTTACAGTGACTGTCTTTTAGGAAAGCATTATATGTGGGAATTATATATTTTATTTTCATTTTGGGAAACAGAGAAGGATAAAAAATGCTCTGAAAAAGTATAGGTCCAGCATTAGTGAGGAAATAGAAAACGGTGTTTCATTTAACGAGAAGACTACTTCTCTTGTAGAAACTGTTCAGAAGTTAAGAGAATTCATTCTCAAAAATGGGATTTTGCTGAATGTGTTAAGATTCAAAAATTTATCTGCATGACTGTAACTGAAATTTCAGCCATTGTTTCAAGAAATAAGAATAATAAAATAACAATACTGTTATAAAATTACATCTTGGAAAGCAACACAAACTGCTTCCCCATTTCCTTCGGAGTACAACTGTTTCAAATATCTGCAAGATATCTGTCTTTTTGTTCCATATTTATCATGGTTCTTACAGCTGAATATAGTTCATAGAGTGAACAGCTGCTGGTTTGTATGGCTTTCATTAATTGATGCAGTAGCATGTGGTGTGTTGACATGGCAAGCAGCAACATATAAACTCTTGTTTGTTCAAAACCAGTTACACAATCCACCTCAAATATTCCTATTTACAGCCCCATCATCTATAATCTGAAATACACAAGGCATTTGTGATCAAACCAGCAATGTATATTGCTTGTGAATTTGGGGAATTCCTGGTTGGCGTGAAGAAAGGGAGAGAGGAGTGATAAAGATATAAATAGTTGCTTTAAATTCAGTAGTAGAACAGTACTGGAATGAGGTGACATGATACAATCTGGGTCGTTCACTGGGGAGGTAAAATTATATGTGTTTTATTTAATTAATTTAAGATATTAAAATGAAATATGTATCATGTGCCAGGGTCAAACATACACTGACAAACTGGGCAATTGCTCCCCACTTGGTGTTTTCACATCCTCCAAGCTGAGTTCCACACCAGCATAAGGAAGGATATATATGTAAATATGGCTAATTTAAAATAAGTGGCTTCAAATTGTGAACACAGTTGTAGTTTTTAATGGGTCGTTAAAGATGTCTTTGTCACGATCTTAATGCTCTATCAAGAAGATACGCTTGCTGGCAAAAAGCAAGCTTATGTGGTTTGGGTTCTTTAACAAGACCTACATTTGTAATGGAAATGAAGGTACATGCATGCCTTGCACTGGTTATCTTCACCAGTTCAGCTCAATCCAAAGATATTTGCTTCTTTTATTACTCTGTGTAGAAGTACACCTTGCACACTTTATTTCAGACAAATCATAAGTTCCTCTCAGTTACATGCCTTCAGCTAATGCCTACTTCCAAAAGACAGGACAAATCACTCCAGCAAAATGTGGTCCTGATCTCTGAACAGTTTCAAACACCGACACCAACACAGGAAGCAACCCACTAGAGAAGAAGATTGCTCTTATGTTATCGGCCTCCAAGACAGATGAAATCAGTCATCTAAATGTGGTGAACGACAAGCAAATAGAAACCTCCTGAGGCAATGTGAGATACAGAACATAGAAACAATGGATGCAGCACTATTAGAATTTGTGAGGGCCTCAGTAGAGTTAAAAAAGGTTTACCAGAAAGAATATTCTACATAATATTCTACACCTGTTTTTGACTGAGTAAATCATGAAAGGTCATATACTTTTCCTCTCATATTGTTTCTAGCAGTATGATAAATAGCTTTAAAAATTAATGCATGGAAGGATTACTGTAAAATTACTGTCTTTGAGAAAAGCTTCTGTCTCACTGACTAAATGTATTGGCCAAATATAGAATTAGCTGCATATGCTAACTGCAAAGCAGTGTATTCCATTTCTAAGTTCTGAGAGTGTGAAGATATTAAATAAAAAAATTGCAGAAGAGACAAAAAACATCCAGTAATTGGTTCCAGTCCTTCAGAAATTCAGGACTCAGCTACAAGAGGCATCCAATATTAAATATGCTCAGATGAAACACAGTCTTAACTAAAACAATACACATTATCAAAAACTGTTTTCCTTCCACCCATTGATGTTAATGTTTGAGGAAACACTTGTATGATTCTTCCTCCTTCCCTCCTCTCTTTCTCCATCTTTCTAGAAGCAGCAAATTATTTTTGAGTAGTAAGAAAGCAGGAAATCTGGACTCTTGTGGACACTTACATAATTCTGCATCAAGTCTGGGTGGTTTCTTTCAATGCCGTCATCCAGGATGGTGACCACAACATTCTTTCCAGTGTAACCTCTTTTCCAGGCACCTACTATATTCATATCTGATTGGCAATGGTGGGTGTTGTCACTGCAGTGCTGGGGAGAGGAGATAAAGATGTTGTATATTGGAGATTACTGAGCAGTGAGGGGTTGAGATACTATCATACTTACACTGACATTACTACTTAAAATCGCACATGAATATATCAATTTGAATAGGAACTATACAAATCAACACCTTTATTAGACAGAAAACAATTAAAGAGAAGCAAATTGTATAAAAACTGCTAGTCACACTTTTTTCTTTCTGATAACTCTTCATGCTAAGCAACACAAAAGAGAAGCATTAAGCTGTACTGAATTTGAAATATTTGAATTTTTTTTTTCCAAAAAACCAAACCATATGTGAATAAAAGTAGACAAATGCCTGTACTGAAATGGTCATGGAAAAAAAACTACCTTGCTCTTTAAAGCTTACATGCTGTGTACAATTTCTTGACGGAATGTTTGGAAACTAATCAAGATTAATTTCTATCTACAAAAGAAGGCTTTTGGCAGGTTTTGTGCAGGATCAGCAGGAGATGCGCCTCAGTTAAGAACCTGCAATGAAAACACCACCCTGAAAAACTTGAATCTTAGGAGGTTTCATGAATTGTAGATAGTGTTGATTGACAGCAGCCTGGGGTACAGCTTTCAGAGTAACCAAGTCCAGTATGATGGAGAAAGTAAGTTTAGTACATTAAAGCCGAAAACCTCTTCCTAGACACAAACGCACCCAGTTCATGTGAAGAAATCTGGCTCACCATGGCAATGAGACATGACCCTCAGGTATTTGTAATGCCCCATTAGCCACTCTCTAATCCACACACGCAGCCCTCCCCTGTGAAATTAGTTCAATGGACCTCTCTCATCAGTACTGGTTTCCTGCAGCTCTGCCAGGCTCTGACAGAGCAACAAGCAAGAAGAGAAAAAAGAGGGGGTACAGGGAAGGGTAAAAGCAAAGAACAGGAGGAAGAAAAAAAGAAATTTAGGAAGAAATTTGTATCGTAACAACAGCAACTGTAGAGCATGCTCCATCTCAATCCGTGCCCCACCACCTCATGTCTCTACTTCCATCCCATGTCTTGTCACTCTGCAACTTGTAAGATGTAAATAGATCAGGAGGGGTGCACTCCACCTTAGTCTCCTCCAGTCAGCCCACTGAAGAATCATTAGCAATCCTATGCACAAACTGATTTCTATTAAATCATAATTTTCCTCCTCCTCCTTTTTCTCCAGTTTACCACCCAAATCAGAGAATTTAAGAGTGGTCATTTGTTATTATTAGAGCAAGGTTTTATTATTATACATAATATAAAGTCTCTCTCAGGGTCTTTCCATTGTGCCCACAAATATCTGTCTCTCTCTGTCTATCCCCACACAAAGGACTTCAGGGACCAGTTCCAAGGAATGTGTAGCTTTTGTTATCTATATTGCTTGGAAATGCTCATGCTGCTGGCTTTATGAAATTAATTACAGTGTAAACTTGCTGTCTGAATGTAATGGTTGTACACACGGGGATTTCTAATGTACAAACAAGAGGGTTAAACAAATTAATGTTTCCAGGCACATTTGTCTTTTTCAAAATGTTACTAAATTAAATATCAGAAAATACATGCAAAAGTTTTTAATACCATCTTCCATGTTTTCTGATGTGAAGACAAAGAGACAGGAAGGTGGAACCACCAGCCTTTAGCCACAGGGCAAACCCAAGAGTGAGCTACAACGGGCACTCAGGATTCCTGGCTCTAGCCTCTAGTCGGATTTACTGGACCATTACACTTTGCCTTTATCTCCATTTTTGAAATGCCAAATGACCCTTGGCTGCTTTGCTTAATGTCTTCTCTTCCTAGTGGATGAGCTTGTTATTTTGCTTTTATGCCAGCCAAACAACACAGGCTGAGCAAGCATATGGGTATTTTAATCCCCATTTCTTTGCAAGCTCTTTGGACCTCTGCCAGAAGGTCACCAGTACTTCCCTTAACGAGTCCATTGCCCTCACTTGCCTTACTTGAATATTTGCTTTTGTGGTGGTGACTGAAGGGGCCTTACTACATGCATGGAGACAACCATAAAAGACATCTCTTGCCTTACTTTGTGCCCTGATGATTCTCTCGAGACACATGAGGTCAAATTGATTAACGAAGGGTGAAACAGTCTGTGGGTGCACTTGTAACTTTAGTGCACAGCATATGTTAACATACTGATACAAAATGTAAAGGGCAAATAAACATCCAAATGGGAGTAGTTCAACAGCAGATGAAGGGTTCAGTTATTATCATTACAATAAAAAACAACTTCTCATGTCCTATTTAAAGAGCATCTGAGTTTTTTCACCTCTACTCCCTACTCTTTTGTCTTCTATTCAATTATTTACTTGTGCGTTTTTTAATCGCTGCACTGTTTCTAGCCTTTTTATTCTGTTCCAGTACTGTCTTTTACCACTGTCTTTTACCCCAGTTTTGTTTAATTCAACATCTGATCTAACATTCCTGTATTTTAATCACAAATTAGACTTTTCCTCAAATTTGTGTCTGATTTTTGTCAGATAAATCAGAATGGGCATTTTCCTCTTCAAGCAGTCTGATCTGTCTTTAATCAAGAACACTTTAAATCTTGGTGTGGAATTACTTTTCATATAATTTATGGTATATGGTATATGGTATATGGTATATGGTATAGATATGCCACTCCACATACAACAGCATCTAATATGCTAGCTACTACTTGGCCTCACTCACACTCTTTCCTGTCCCCTTGGACTGGTTATGGCTGGGACAGAGTTAACTCTCTTCACAGTGGCTAATATGGGGCTGTTTAGGATTTGTGATGAACAGTTGAATAAAACAGGGATGTTTTCATTATTGCTTAGAAGTGCTTACCAAAGCTAAAGCCTTTTTTTCTCTTCACATCACTCCCTCAGTGAGAAGGCTGGGGGTGGACAAGAAGTTGGGAGGGACGCAGTTGGGACACAGGTGACCTCAACTGACTAGATCTTAGCATGTCATGCTCAGTACTTAGAGCTGGGGAGGGGGAAAAGGAAAGGGAAGATGTTCCAAGTGATGGCATTTGACTTCCCAAGTAATTTTTACACAACGGAGCCCTGCTTCCTGGACATGGTTGAACACCTGGGAAATAGTGAATCAACTTCCTGCTTTGTTTTGCTAGTGTGTGCAGCTTTAGCTTTCCCTATTAAATTGCTTTTATCTCAATGCATAATTTTCTTGCTTTTAACCTTGTGCTTGTGTCCCTGATCCCACTGCTGGAGGAGTGAGTAACCAGCTATGTGATGCTTAACTGCTGGATTGGGTTAAAATTCCTCTTTCCTTCAAAATACATTTCCTGCAAGGAAATTTCCTGGGTTCCGTTCTGTAATTTTTCTTTAACCACCTGCTGCTTCTCTACCATCAATCCGAATTACATTGCCAGGTTGTTAACAGAGGGCTGGCTTTAATTAATTTGGAAGCACTTTTTCAATTTACAATGTTACCGAAATAAAAAACTACTAAACATCTGTCATGATAATACAAGTTATGTGATTCAGAGTTACTGAATTTTGTATCAATGAGCAAATACTGAATTTTATGGTTTATTTTCAATCTACTTTCAATATTCTTTCTTGTTAGAAATTTCATTTGAATTAGAATTTTATGTGTTAGAATAAAAACAACTTTTTCCATGATCATGTACAAATACAGTGGTTGGAAACTTTTAATAGATTTGTCAATCCTTGAACTATTGTTTTCTGAATTTTAAAGGAAATGGTATAAAATCGACTATTCTACTGTATTTTCTGCCTCTTTAAACAGATAAGGTAATTGAGAAATTTCCTGCATTGGTACTATGACTAGACAACTGCATTAAATTAGCCTGTAGAATACCATCAAAAGGAATAAACAAACTCTTGTCCAGTTATTTAGAGTAATTTTACTGAGATTTTAAAAGGGCAATCAAAGCATGATGCTTTTCTTTGGGTTGTTTAATTTGAAAATGTTAATGACACAACCAATTGTATTTAATAGAAAACATGTACAAGGAGGAAAGCTTTTGAAGTACACATAGAAGAAGGAAGGCTTTTTCATGAAAAATTTCAATACTGAACTTTTCCCATACTTGAAAATCAACACAAGCATAAAAAGACAAGATGTGTCTTATTCGAGATATATCTTTGATACCTTTGGACAAACATTTTGGAAGCCTGCCTTTTCACAATTAACAAACAGACATAACATTAGAAAGATTATCTGAAGCTTGCCTGTTGCAGTCAGCATCAGACATGAATATGGATTCTCATGGTGATTTTGTGAAACGTCTCTAAAAACTACCTTATGGTCATTATCATTATCTTAATGTGTCTGCTACACTAATTTTTGTAGTTGGAGCCTTGGTATATCCAGTTAGGGATCAGAAACGAAACTGAGCAGTTAAACTGAAATATCAAGACCATATCAATGATCAAAATAAGATGAAAATAAAATTACAAGAACAGTAACTGTAAAATTCTGTTCTGTCTTGCTTAGAAATGCCTATTAGTCTACAAAAACAGAGTAGAAACAGAAGTTTCTAATTCTGTGACATGCAGTTTCACAGAAATGTCATATTGTGCCCTCTATACGTCTTCATTACTTCATTGCACTGGTTTCTTGTAGTTTTTTAGTGACAATGAGTTATTTGGCAAGATCTAGTCCTTATCTACAGGGATGTAGAGAAACACAACATGATAATCAGAATGACACAATTTTGAATACCAATTGTGAGTTTGACAAGTCCTGGATCTCATTAGTATTAGAGTACCTATACTTCTGAACATGGGAAAGCTCTGAAACACTGGACCCCAGTCAGGGATTAGAAAAGATGGACTCTGGATACTGAGAACAATGGCCGCAACAACAGAAAAGTCTGGTTTCCTTAGACTAGTAGTGAAATGGTCCTTGGCACAGACAGAAGCAAAAATACTAGAGTCATGTTCTCTGCATTAGAGGGTTTTGTCAGCTACTAACCTGCAAGCATGGAGAGAACAGAAGTTGCGCAAGATCACTCGTAGAGGAAGGACAGTGAAAGACCTATGGCTTGACCTTGATCAACATAAGCAGAGAAAAAGAGGACACACAGGGCTGATTCTGACATTCTGTGGAGTTTAAGAAGCGACTGTCTCCCTCTTCTGTGAAGGGAATGTAATGTGGGGCATTTGGCACTCCTAGCTTGGTCCAGGAAAATGCACAGGCAGCTAAGGTCATAAGCTTTTTTTAACAAATGAGACATCCTAATGCTACATTCAGCTTTCTGAGGTACAGGTTTCTGCAGTGTTTTAAGTTAAAATTTGCCAATTATTCTCTCTTTTCCTGCAGAAAAAAGAGAAATAAT
This sequence comes from Toxostoma redivivum, assembly GCA_013397375.1. Lineage (NCBI taxonomy): Eukaryota > Metazoa > Chordata > Aves > Passeriformes > Mimidae > Toxostoma > Toxostoma redivivum. The sequence goes on from VXBI01005640.1 coordinate 121,382, forward strand.
GTATTTTTTATTATACTTTTCAGGTGATCCAATTTTAAAGAGGAATGAAACAAGCAAGCAAGGTAGTAATCAAGAGAGCTGGAAAGCTAGGGTCCTTATTAAAATGGGTGTAAGACAATGGGATCTACTGAAATGACTTTTTGGCTTCTCCAAGAAGCCAAGAAGTAAGTACTTGAAAGCTACATTTTCTAAACAGACTACTAAAATAATGTTTATTTTTAAAAGTATTTCTCATTCTTTTTTTATTATTTTATTATCAAAAAGAAGTTTATCAATGAAGAATTTTTAGAAGAAGGAATACTTGCAGATCTTTATTTTTATTTTTCTCAGGCATAATTTGATACTTAGTGCCTGATAAATAGCACTTGCTAACTGTATACAAAAAATATTTCCTTCTGAGTTTTATCTTTAAATAATTTCTGATCGTTGCTGCACACTATATTTTTAAGATCTAGCAGGAGCAGGCAGATAATATAGAGTCTGATTAATCTCAAATACAAGATTATTTTGCATGAAGTATTATCCAGCTTCTGGAGTCATGCTTTGCTGAATTGCTACTTTTTAAAAAATCTGTATCTGCATCAATAGAAATATTTCAAGACTGCATCATATTAAATATTTAATTCCAATTTATTGCTTGTGCAGCTTCAGAGAGTTCAGTTAATTTACTTTAGAGATTAATTTGGTTCTTAAGCTTCACTGATACATTAACAAAGAATACACTTAGAGGCCAATAAAACAATCACAGACACATTATTTTTTGCCTCTTTAAGCAATGAAGAAGAACAGAAAATCAGTATGGAAGACCTTCTTATATTCGTAAGAGTATCTGATAACTTACAAAGCTACATAAATGGGTTTTCAAAGTGAAAAATAAGGAAGTCATAAATGTTATTTTTTTGACTGTGATCAAACTGCTATTCTTAACAAAAGCAGAATAATTCATACTGTGTTAAATTTATGTTCAAGACAAATCCATTCATCATTGGCACTTTTAAAATCAGTACTTGTGTTTTTTCTGTAAATTGTGTGCTGGCTTAAAGAGGAATTAATTTAGGGAAGCCCTTTATGCCCATTTCACACAGGCTGATGAGAGTCCACCCTTTTTAGCAGTGGGAAGCTCCCCTACTTCTAGATCTTCAGACAGTAAAGTTTCTCTCCCAGCTGCAACTGCCTCTAACATCTCCTACATGTCTCCTATCTGTGTCTCCAGTAGGACATCTGCCACTGTTCTGGCAGTCCTGTTTCCCTCCCATGTGGTGGCAACAGGAGAGGTTCCCTCAAGGCCAAGAAAGAAAAGTAGCTAAAAATTCCTTATGCTTATTGATCATGTTTTGCCACCACCACTAAGAGGCAAACATGAAAAGTTTCATTTAAGAACTTTTTAAAACCAGTGTGAAAGGTTAATTACAATATAATTANACAACTACAGCAACAACAATGATGATAACAAATGGCATATTAAACCTGGTGCACCTTGTATATCCTTGCATCACTGTTCATGTGTCAAGAGTCATGTGCTGAAAGGTATGTGTCAGTGTATGGACTCTCCCTGGGAAGCACTGGGAGAAATATAAGAACAGCATGCATAACATTTTGGGCAGAGAGAAAGGAAAAGAAGTAAACAATTTCCTGTATTGAAATGTATGTCTGTATGCAGCCACATTCTCTCAAGATCACTGTACAATGACTTACTGCTACTACTGCTGCTGCTGCTGCTACTATTGATACCATCAATAGCCTACTTAGCATGAAAAGGCCAGGATGAAGATTTAAAGTTAATGCATTTTTCCTTGTCCAAAGTCCTGTGTACAAAGAAAAAGCATGGAACTTCTTTTACTAATTAGACAGAATATGTGAGAAGAACAGCCTGAGTGGTACACCATCAACCCTGGGAATTCAGTATTTAGGAAGGATGAATGACTCCTCACAGAGACATCCTTTCTATTTTACCATTTTATAGGGCCTTTGACTAATTTTTTTTGTTTGATCTTTTCTAAATCACAAAAAAAAGAAAGAAAAATATGGCAGGAATAATTCCTTTTACAGAAAGTCCAAAGATGCTTTTTTTTTAATGCATCAGTTCATGCAGTTTCAGTTCTCTAGTAAGATCAAATTTCTCCCTCTCTCTCTCAAGCTAGACCTGATATTTTCATTATTTTGAAGAAAACTACTAAAAATAGAAATGGTAAACATTGCTTTAAAATAGTTTTCATAAGTTTCGAAAGATTCTTGCCAGACTTCACAATTTACTTTTTAAATTGTTTTCAAGTCAAAGACCATTACTTCTGTATCTATTTGTTACAGAGTATGGAAGACAAAGGTGATTTATTTAGACTTTGATCAAATATATTACAGAATTGAAATAACTGCATGGAAAGAAGCCCTGAGCACATGGCTTCAATTAAGCACTAACCTTCCAAGAAACTGACTGATGAGTGGGAGGAGCCTGGGGTGTACACAAATTCACTTCCTTCTTTTCCTTCTTTTTTCATTTTACAGTGAAAAGGGAAGAGTAATGTTTAAGAAGAATATACTATTTTGGGATGCTGGGGCTGGGCAGGGAACTGATATAGGATGGACTAGGAAACTTCTTGTTATGAACTGGTAGGAATAAGAGCATTTCCAAGGAAAAAGATGAAGAGATGTTGACTCTGAATGCTTGCATACAACTTTTAAGGACTCTTGCACTGCTGCAGTCCTTTTTTCTCTATTTTATGCTGTGGTCTGGTGCCTCTGATCCATGAAGCTGACACCTGGTGTTAATGGCTCGATGTGCTGGGGAGAGGGGACAGAGGGACAAGGAGAGGGAGTTATGTGAGACAACAGGACATGTCCTGGAGGCTGAAGGAAAGATACATGTCATACTCTTTCTCAAGAAACAAAAGCGAGTAGGAAATACAGGGCACTTTAGATCAGAATACGAAGAGAGCCCCATATTCCATTACTAGTAATGGAAAATGCATGTGGTGTTTCTCAGGCTGAAACTGTTTCACAGTGAATTCAATCCAGGAATAAATATCTTTGCTACTTGATACCTAGCAGCCTTTTCCCTAAGAACCATAAAAGCCATCAGATTACTGTAGCCTTGGTCCATTATTTGTTCAGGGATATCAGAGGAGATTACAACTTGCCAGAGGACAAACTTTAGGATCATGAAACTACTCTCTTGAGATTTAAGTACAGAAATCACTTCACATCCTTCTTAAACAGCCTTACAGAAGTGTTCCATCTAACACTGGAAATGCATGCTCTGAAATAATAGCAAAGACTAAGATGAATGGCTGCTATTTTAGCTTGCCTTCAGTGAAGTAAGTGATGTAGGCATCAGTAGGCTTTTTCACCATTTGAGTGTGCTAGGGTTGATGAATGCCAGGCCCACTGTGTAGTATAAGTGAAACCTGTAAAGATAAGGCCAAACTAATAGAGAGGGTGGATAGTTATATTTTGCAGTTGAGATCATCTGGCATAAATGAGAGAACTAGCCCAGAGAAGCTAGGGACGCCTGGGAAGGAAAAGGAAGGATTACTCAAGAACATCAACAAAAACCCAACAAAGAAACACCAAAAAGTTTTGCATAAGATACAGAAGTATCACACAATTATTCTTCTTATTGTGTCAGGAAATTTGACTCAGACGATCAAATTTTGAAGTTCCTCTGCAATGCTGGAGAAGGGCAATCCAGAGATTTATGATGCAGCTGTGCAAAAAAAAGACTGTGCAAAATAGACAATGAATGTAAAAATGTTGCCAAAACAGGAAATCTCAGCAGTGTCAGGATTCAAGCTATCTTAGAAAACACAGAAATTGGAGGAGGGCTCTGGAGAAGTCCAGTGCATTTGAAAGCACTGTTTTTGTGGAGAATTGGACACAGACTGATGTCTACTGAGATTTAAGGGTCTTGGGGAGCTGCTGCTTAACAAAATCTTGACTTTAGCATTAAAGACACATAGATTCCATTGATTTCAGCAGTGCTATAATGGAACTTTTCCCAGCTGGAAATAAAGTGATTGAATATATGGAACTAATCTGAGAACACAGTTTTGAATTAATACTATAAGAATGTATTCCTCTGGACAGAGAGAATATACAACCTCAGTGTATCCACCCTTTATGCATATCAAATATAATTTGTATAACAACAAATGGAGGAAAATCACATTCACCACTATTGGCTTATACTGTGCACAAGTCTGTCTTTGTACTGAAATTATATTCATTCATGATAACTGTTTCAGGATTTGCAGATATCTTTACAAAACCAGGAAGTCTGCAGAGAAAACACTCAAAAGAAAGTACTAAACAAAGCTATGATGAGAGCATTGTCAGAAGGAAAAAATTATACAATCAGAAGTAAACTAAAGGTATGAGTTTAATTTTATGATTGTTGACAATTCCTCTGTGTCTACCACTTTTTCTGGTACTACAGCTACAAAATATTCTTTGTACTTGTTACAATACTCTCTGAATTCTCTCCCTTGTCATTCCTACTACCATCATTATCTTCTACAATTCCTGTCAGTTAGCTTTCTCATCTCAGCTTACTCTGTTTTCAAATCTGAGCTGTAAATGGATGATCTTTTCCCTCTTTATTTTGTTTCTCCCACAAAGAGTCCACTGTTTGAATGCAAATATGATTTTTAAATGAATGCGCAAAAATATGTTGCAAAGTTAGAAAGGTTCTTTCAAGTAAAAGTGAGAATTTTCGGGGAAATAGAATATACCTCCAGTAAACTATATTTCTCCATGTTCTACCATGAAAACAACCATGCTACAAAAATGTATTTGCTTCTTTAAAAACTTTAATGAGATCTTTGAGTCCATTAGAGGCACGGTATGAATTTGTAAGCACTTAACATATGCACTCGTAAGGAAGATAGCAGAATATTTGGCATATCAGTTTGTACTTTGAATACATTGTGACTCCTTAACATACAGTCTGTTTAAGGAAACATTACTTAGCATGTGCAATTATTAAGTCTCAAATCTTAAGAGGCTCCTCTCTATACTTGTAGTTCAGGAAAGTTGGAACTATGTTCTTATATGGCACACTCTCAAATCTGATGACAGAAATGTTAGTGGAGCGGAAAATACAGAGAGCAACAGAGTAATCTGGATCACTTATGAAGGTGAACCTATTTAAACAGTGTATTTTAATAGTTTTACAATCATACAAAAAATATGCCTATAGAATTAAGAGTGCAAGGCTTAAAATGTGAGTCTACAGAAACCCAGTTATAGTTAAAAGGATTTATAATCTAAGGTAGACAGTCACCTACAGCTTCAAAAAGATGCTCTATGAAGTTACATTTTATTCTTTGACAGTTACACAGTGGGGTAACAAAAAGTGCGTTAAGACACTTTTCTTAATGACAGCAATGATGCTATTTCTGGAATGATATAAGCATGTGCCTAGTATTGAAGTTTTACAGAGTCTGTTACTGGAGAATGAACACGGAGTTGTTGCTTGTTTTCTTGCTGCTTCTTGTCTGAAATAAGTGATGTAAACACAATTTACAGTGATTCTTAACAATCTTAAAGAACCTATTTTATCTGAGAGGGTAAAGATATGATTTGACAGCAGCATGCAAATAACTCAACATGGTTATATTTTTGAAGGGGGAATATTTCTTTCATCTAGTAAAGAATGGCCTAACAAAGTAAGTATGGACCAAGATAAACATGCAACTAAAAGGTGTAAGATTTTTAATCAAGACAATGCTCAATCAAACCAAAGGAGAATTAACCAAAGGAGTTCAAATCCTGATGCTGATTTCTGTGAGACTAATGTAGCTCTCCTACAACTCAAATGAAGCCCCAGTAAGAAGCAGGATATGGGAGAACTAAGCTTTTTTTCTGCTTTTTATTTGAACTAGCTTCAAATAATTTGAGAGGAAGCTTCAGTTTATGCAGTTGGGTGCTGGCTTAAATATAAGCATATAATGAATAACTCCACTCTAAATACACACAGAAACATTAATTACTATTACTAAATCTCAATTAAATATGCTAAGCAAACATGTCAAAAGTCAACTAGATGATTTTAAAGGTCATCTAGTCAAACCGTTCTTCAATGAGCAAGAATTTATTCACATGTCTTTGGAGAGGCAGCAGGCCGCTCAAAGGAACCCAACAGTTCACAGATGAGTAGCTGTGGGGAACTAAGCACAGAATTGACATTAAACATTAAAATTAGTTTGTTTTGTACTTTCCCCCCTTTTGTAATTTTGCAGTAATTAGGGCTACAGCTATGAGATATGCCATAAGATGTGTGGCTAAGGTCATGATGGCCTGCTGATGGAGTGATGGCTTATCAGGTGGAGAATGACCCCTAATGCTGCCATCAGCCAGGTGGAAGAGGGACTGATGCCCTCACCTTTGAGGTTCTGCTCCACCTTTGCACAAGACCCATAGTCTGTAATCTCTGAGCTACTCTCAATATGATATCTCATTTACATATAAAGTGGCTGCCCATCACCACCATTTATGATGTAAATTAAAGAATATTTGACTGGTCTCACCTTCAGTACCAAAAATATAAACCGGCATTTGAAATCCTCTAGGGCAGAGGATGAGAATACAACCAACTTTGCAGATAAGTAAAGGGGCTTGCTCATCTCCCAAAAGCAGAGGCACCTCTTTGGCTAAGTTTTGTATCTCCAATTGAGTTGGAAAATACTTAGGAATACTTACACATAGTACTGTACACATAGTACACATACAAGGTCTAGTGAATTTATCACTGGCAGTCTAAAAGAATCTGTAATTTGTTGCTCCAATAAACTGCACTATTGGTGACTCTTATGTTTATGAAAATTCCTATTTAAGTCCAGCAGACTTAAAGCACTGCAATGATTAATTTCACTGTTTGTGAACCAGAAATATGCTCCTGAATTGATTTTAAATAGAAATGAGGCCCACCCACACCCAGCCCCTGTGATTTCTGAAAACTAGCTGGAAAGCAACAGTGTTTATTTTATGCCAAAGTTAATGCAACACATCTACATTTAGGAGTGGGTGACAACATTTTTGAAAAGAAGTTGAATAAAATTTTGAAAAAATATTTTTAATTACGTCTGGAGCAAAATTTTAGAAATTTTAGTTGATAAGCATCACTACAGAGATATTTACTGTTTTAAAACAGAAAAATATGAGTTTGTGTGGTTGCTTTGCTATTGGTATGAGTTTTTCTTTTTGTCAAGGAAAAAAGATTTCTAAAAAAGGCAAGAAGTTGGTTTTATTTTCAAACCTTGGTGTTGTGTAATGTAAGTATTACAAAACAATAAAAATAAAATATAAAAATAATAGCAATTATTTTATATTAATTTAACTGAAGATCCATCTCAGTCTTGTTACAGACACCCTCATCAATTCCTCTAGAGATGGAGGATTTGACATAAAACAATCCACAAAACCAACTAATGTAATGACAGGCTTATTAAAACACAAAATTTGAGCCAATTAGTGTTAGCTTGAAGGACACTGAAAAAATCAACAGAACTTTGAAGAATATATTAAGTTTAGGAATATGTTTAAATCTGTCCTTGATCTGCAATGCATTCAGGTGAATGTCTGTTTCTAGTGAGGTGCATGAAATCAGATCCCATGCCTGTATACTTTATTGCACATAATCTCACTAACATCATTACAGGGAGCGCTTCATAATTAAAGAACTCTCTTTTTATTCNCTAAATGCATATACAGACATATAAATTGTCCCTGTCCTTCCCCCTAAAATGTGACTGCATTAGGAGACCTCTACTGCTTGGTGTCTGCCTGGAGGCAATACGGGTCTTAACTTCTGTTCCCTTCACACTAACACTCGTAATATAGAACTTTTACATGTCAGGAGATTGGAAGAGATGCACGGCTTGAGCATAGTTTGATTTCTCCTACGACCATGGGACAAATCTTGTGTGTGAATCATTCAAACATTGAGACCACTCAAGATTTTTTCTAGGCTTTGGTATAGTAACAAACCAAGCTTAAAAAGTGGCTTTGGTCACCCATGTAGATTAATTCAGAAGAATAAANCTCATCTCCCAAAAGCAGAGGCACCTCTTTGGCTAAGTTTTGTATCTCCAATTGAGTTGGAAAATACTTAGGAATACTTACACATAGTACTGTACACATAGTACACATACAAGGTCTAGTGAATTTATCACTGGCAGTCTAAAAGAATCTGTAATTTGTTGCTCCAATAAACTGCACTATTGGTGACTCTTATGTTTATGAAAATTCCTATTTAAGTCCAGCAGACTTAAAGCACTGCAATGATTAATTTCACTGTTTGTGAACCAGAAATATGCTCCTGAATTGATTTTAAATAGAAATGAGGCCCACCCACACCCAGCCCCTGTGATTTCTGAAAACTAGCTGGAAAGCAACAGTGTTTATTTTATGCCAAAGTTAATGCAACACATCTACATTTAGGAGTGGGTGACAACATTTTTGAAAAGAAGTTGAATAAAATTTTGAAAAAATATTTTTAATTACGTCTGGAGCAAAATTTTAGAAATTTTAGTTGATAAGCATCACTACAGAGATATTTACTGTTTTAAAACAGAAAAATATGAGTTTGTGTGGTTGCTTTGCTATTGGTATGAGTTTTTCTTTTTGTCAAGGAAAAAAGATTTCTAAAAAAGGCAAGAAGTTGGTTTTATTTTCAAACCTTGGTGTTGTGTAATGTAAGTATTACAAAACAATAAAAATAAAATATAAAAATAATAGCAATTATTTTATATTAATTTAACTGAAGATCCATCTCAGTCTTGTTACAGACACCCTCATCAATTCCTCTAGAGATGGAGGATTTGACATAAAACAATCCACAAAACCAACTAATGTAATGACAGGCTTATTAAAACACAAAATTTGAGCCAATTAGTGTTAGCTTGAAGGACACTGAAAAAATCAACAGAACTTTGAAGAATATATTAAGTTTAGGAATATGTTTAAATCTGTCCTTGATCTGCAATGCATTCAGGTGAATGTCTGTTTCTAGTGAGGTGCATGAAATCAGATCCCATGCCTGTATACTTTATTGCACATAATCTCACTAACATCATTACAGGGAGCGCTTCATAATTAAAGAACTCTCTTTTTATTCTTAGGAACAGCCATAATAGCTGTTCTTTCCCGCTGTTTAGCCACTTTCTCCCTGTTTAGCCACTTTGACCTATCATCCCTTGATTTAATGGATGCCAGGATTTAACATGGATACGGTATTCTAAGTGAGACCTTTTCAATCCAGAATAAGTACTTTTCTTCTTGCCTCTCCCAACACAACATATGAATCAAATGAACAACTGCATGCAGCGTGATTAGAATCTCCTTGCACCAAAAGGAGAAATGGGGAACTGTCATTGCATGCATTCCTTCTGGCTGAATTTTCCTTTATGAATCCATTTCCTAGTAGTAGCCCTACTGACAAATGCTCACAAGAAAAATAATTTAAAAGAAACTGGTAAACTAGAATTATTTTTATTATTATTATTTTTTTTAATCTAAATGCATATACAGACATATAAATTGTCCCTGTCCTTCCCCCTAAAATGTGACTGCATTAGGAGACCTCTACTGCTTGGTGTCTGCCTGGAGGCAATACGGGTCTTAACTTCTGTTCCCTTCACACTAACACTCGTAATATAGAACTTTTACATGTCAGGAGATTGGAAGAGATGCACGGCTTGAGCATAGTTTGATTTCTCCTACGACCATGGGACAAATCTTGTGTGTGAATCATTCAAACATTGAGACCACTCAAGATTTTTTCTAGGCTTTGGTATAGTAACAAACCAAGCTTAAAAAGTGGCTTTGGTCACCCATGTAGATTAATTCAGAAGAATAAATGCTGAATTAGTCCTCAGAATGTGTCAGTGGTTATAGTTTACACAATGTACAAAATGGTCTTCAGGTACCATCGCGTTTGAAGTCCCAAACAAGATCAAAGCTGCTTCACACAGTGAGGTCAATACTTGAAACTTTTGAATACTGGTGAAGCAGCAGCAGCCAGAAAGTGAAAGCAGACCACATCTCATGTCCAGTGTGAGTGGCTTTAAAAAGACAGGAACCTTTCAGAAATGACAATGGGTCAATGTTATGGTGTGTTTGGGCAAACATATTCAAAGGACAGGCACAAAGTAGAATAATGCTTTCACTTGCAGAATACTTTTACCCTTTATGTAGTGTTCCACCACCAATCTGGAGTGGGAGAAGGTAGAAATTGCAGGACGCAATGTTTCAAAAGGGACAGCCATATGAGAGTAGCAAATACGTCTAATAATTAAATCAAAACCAACAGGATAACTACCAGAAACTGAGGGTCAAGATCCTCAATCTAACTCCTCAGTGTTGTTAGTGAAAATTTTGATCCACCCTCCTTTACTCTCTTTAGGGGTTTTGTTGGTGTTTTTTCTTTAGTTGGTTGGGTTTTTTTGTTTGCTTGTTTGTCTGTTGTTTTGGTTTTTCTCTGTAGTTCAGGTAGTCATAAGAGATAACACAAATGATGGGGACAGGACTGAGGAGCTAGGGGCAAAGATACTGTAGGTGGTAGGATGTGAACACAGAGCCTCAAGCCTGTGTGCTGTCTTGCGAAATTGCATCATCAGAAAAGGGTCTTAATTCTTCAACACAAATTCAGTGGTCTACAAGAATTTGGATTTTTTTCAGAATCATGTTTTCTGTAAGCAGACTGACTCCTTACCAAGATGTGAGGGCTGTAACACTTTCTAAGTAGTTTATATTAATTTCTTAATCTGCATTTCAGTTCATGTGTAGATGAAGTCCTAGTTAATTAAGGGTATATGGATTTCAGTGCTTCAGCAGCAGGTATCATATAAACATCCAAATGGTATCATACCATCCAAACATGGCATGTGGAAGCTTGCATGTAAAAAACTTTCTTCAACAGCTTATTTTCAGCCAGACTAGGAGGCTTATAATGAGAAAAAGTGATTGCAACTTAAACCAGGCTATGGAAGAGTTTTTTGAAACTTCAGAAATGCTGTTTCTTTGCTTAACTTCTCTTTTTTTTTTCTTTTTTTTTTTTTTTTTTTAAATGGGTTTTTTGGCTCTAAATATAATTGTATGACTAGGAGCTGATATTCATAAAACCCAAACTCAAGAGTTTTTTACTCCCAAACAGTAGTTTACTGTTTATTAACAAACTGTCTTGTCCAAAAGACACAATAGACTGAAAACTCTGCTATACATTTCACGTTTAGTCTATCATATATCTGCTTCTCATTAAGCCATTGTGTTTGTACTACATGGGTTTAATATAGTTTCAAACTTTTCAAAACTGAAAATAACTTACTTTGTCATGTTAGAAATTCACACAAAAATCAATAAAGACAGGAAAAATACTTAAATGGCATGCTGCTCATGATTTAGTGAGGTCTATTGCTATAGAAAGGGTAAGACAAAAGTAGTATTAATACCTTAAACAATTCGCACTTTCATCTCTCGAGGATATCTGAGGCTCTTTACTCCTGCATACTTTCTCTCCCTGACCATCTTCTTTTCTGCTGTCAGCTGGATACGAGCTCATTTTGAAACAGTCAGTTCTGCGGAATTTATAATCTTCTCAGCAAAAGAGCAAGCACAGATATTGCCTATATTGCTCCACATATTAGAATTGGAATATTTTCCAAAAAGCTCTACCTGCCTCTCCTTGAGAAGACTCTTGTCTTGTCTTGTGCTGTCAGTCTCCTGTTCAAAATGCTCAATTTATTTAGGTTAATTTTCATCACAGTATATTTAAAGTCATGCAGATATGCAAACAGTTGCTGGACTTCCCTCCAAAACAGCACTGATGGAGTTTGCTCTACTGTTAGTCTCCCCTGCTATCTGGTCCTTGTTGGTTGAGAAGAAAATCCTATCCACAGGGCTTGAGCAGCAGATGTAATGCACAGCAGAGATTTCATTGCATCTGAATTATCTAAAAGTAATGACAAGGGTGACCTGCATTTAATGAAGTAGTGCAGAGTGCACTTTATTGAAGTGTCTGTCCTCAATGCATTTGCTTCTTCTGTTGTTGGGGGCAAAGTGGAGCAGTTTGCATGTGCTTTGTGGGCTTTTTGAAAGCATGGACAAAAAAAGGAGCATGAATTAATGTTGAAAAAGGCTCAGCAAGAACTGAGGTGTTCTGCAAACTGGTAATTTTAGTCACAACATTTGCTCATGTGATATATACAGGAAGACACAATTGAATATAGACGTAGGAATCTGGAAAGCTGGAGTTTTGATGACCTCATTTCATGGGGTTTATATGGCATCTGTCTTCAGTTAAAAGGTGCATACTGATTTTTAACAACCAGGACAAGACGTAACATCCTAGAACTAAAATACTGTTCTCTAGTTTCTTTTTTGACACACGTCAAGGTCTCCTCAAAGAATATCTCAGGTTAGAAGGATCCCACAAGGATTATTAAATTCAACTTCCTGCCCCTCACAATAGTACCTAAAACTAAATCATACAACTTAAAGCATTATCCAGACTTTCCTTGATCCTATGTACTAACTGGTTAGTAAATTGCCTTACCCTTGCGTAACACTTAATTTTGCCTTCTGACTGGGAAGTAATATAGTACCTGTTTGTGTAGAACAGAAGTCTGGAAGTCTCATAGGTTATGAGTATGTTTCTGAGTAGGGCAAACCAAACGTGTCCCACTATTTAATTTCTTATCAATCAGACCACAAGACAGGCAAGCCTCAGAATTAATTCCACACTGTGGCTGTGTACTTCTGGTCATTTTGGAATTTCTGTTGCTAGCTCTTTAGGTGAGAAAATGTGTAAAATATTAGTTCAGTAGATACACCTTTCCTGAAGCATCTGCAATTTTAGTATGCAAACAACAGCAAAATAAAACATAAAGTTTGAAACAAATCAGTATTTTTTCTATTAACTAAATTACCTCTCTCTTTTTTTCAGTAAATTGAGTATTCAGTACTGTGTGGCATAACAAATTGTTTTGCTATTTGACAATACCTGATTTTGATTTTTAAAAATCTGAGAAGTGGATAGTTAACTAAGCAGCTGCTCTTGAAAACTGCTCTTAGAACGCAATGATACCTTCTCCTTTGTAAAGAGGAAAAACAATTCAAAACAATTAAAAAAATTACTTCAAGGTAATTACGCATCTCTGTTTATACATCAATGGTTTTCCTGCTGAAGTGCAAAGTAAGATAACAACTGAAATATACTAGAATGTGCCCCAGTATGACATAAAAAATCTAAAAGCAGATACTTGTCAAATATCATTAGAAATTCAGCAAATATTTTGAGGCAGTATCATTTCCTTACTAACGGCAAAAACTAGATTAGAAAAAAAACTGATTAGAAAAAGGCAGTGCAGGAAAATACCGTGTTATACACAAATGATATTTCACTAAGAACATTATACAGACAAGTGCCTACAGTTTTTTAATGTGACTTAGTTGCTGCCCAGAAAAAAAAATTAATTTAAAATAAATTATGTAAAGGTAGAAGTGGATACTCTGTTTTGGAAGATACAATCACAGTAGTCAGTAGGCAGAGAAATGTGTGCTTTTGCTGTATGATTTATTACCATATCTTTGACACACAGGAAAAGCTGTCTAAAAGCAAGCATGGAAATTATTTTGGTATTGTTTCTTCTTGTTTCAGGGAAAATGCTGCCACAACCCCCACATGGTGCTGGCTTCCATTTTGTGTTTCTGGGCACTTGCAGGTGTGTTTATCTAGGAGCCAGAACTGAATATCCCAAAGGAACAGACCAAGACGCCTATCTAGTCTGTCTGTCTTCAAAGTATTTGCTAATCTTGCTAAACTATCTCCACTAATAATCTCTTTTCAGTAGGCATGGATAAATCCACTTCTACAGGCTTTTGATTACTTAAAGTATGCTGTTGTCTTCCAAAAGGAAATTAATTTAGGTCAAATTCTGTATTGCTTGGCCTCATGCTATTGGTTCTGCCTTGTCCACAGAGAACAACAAAATATGTGTTTCCACATGTAGATTTGCAAGGTAATGTTTGGCAGGGAGAGTGGTTCTTTCTAGCAGCACTTCTGCTGAAGTTAAAACACAGATCATCTTAACTTTGCAGAACACATGCAATAAAACCCAAAAGTATGAAAGTGCATGCAACAACCAAACCAAGCTACAAAATACGCAAAACACTTTCAAGAATGCCATGCCACCTCAGAAAGAACAATCATTTGGCTTCCACTCCACAGAGGAAAGGAGAGAACAGTTCTTGGGTGGGCAATAAAAAGAGAGTGAGGTTTTTCCTTAGCTCTCAAACAAACTTTTAGGAGGTAAAGGAGAGTGACATGTATTCTTTTGCTGTGGAGTTAGCATATGGCAGGTGAAATTCTGTCTTGAATTCTGCTTCCTTATACCTGGGCCATCACTCAGATCCACTGTGACCTCTCCTTCTTCTTTAGCCTCTTTCCAGCCCATCTCATCAGTCACTCCTTCCTTTGTCCCTCTATCTCCTTTCATAGTCCCACCCACCACAGCTGTGTTCATTAATGGCAAGGCCAGGGATGTAAAATCTTTTGCTTTGCTCTGCCACTTGCTTAGGTTGGGAGGAGAGGCACAAGGTAAACCAACTCCCTAGAGATCTCATCAGTGGCACAAGGGAGGCAACTCCCCTGTCTAACTCGTCACCTCCACCTCATTCCATGGCTACAAGACGTTCGGAAACGCACACTACTCACTGCTGATAAAGGTTTATTCTGGTTGCCATCCAGAGTCAACTATACTGTGTCAGAGCAGAAGGGTCTGTCCCTCCCTGTGAGCTACTATAGCTCACCTGGAACTTGCAACTGCAACTGGAGAGCACCGTGCAGCATAGTGGAGGACTTTTCTAAAGAAATTAAATAAACTGGGTTCACCAGACATTTCATTGAAGCTCAAAGCAGTGCTTGCTTCACATTCCTCACTGAAAGTGAAAAGTAAGCAATTTTCCCTGGGTTTTGGTTTCAGCATCAGAGCTCAAGGCAGCAAGCCCTAGATGCAAGTAATTTAGTACACATCAGCCTGTGTGGATTGCTCTCAATTGCAGCATAAATTACATTTCACCTGTTTCTGTCAGAAATCTTACAGTGCATATATACCAATAAATGTGATCATTGGTGACCAATACTGACTAATGAGGCTTCTCAGCAAATCTTTAACCTTCAACAGCCTTCTAAAAACCTCACTACATCACTCTACATCTATAATTGTGCAACAATATTATATAGCTGTTTGATCCAATAAATTACTTTGTTATTATTCACCAAGTAATTGGTAAATGTTCATTTCCACTATGGCTCAGACACATGGTTTTACTGTGCCTTGCTGGCACTGCTATAATCCTCTTCCACCTTGAATGCCCTAAAACACATAGTATTTGTTGATCTGCTTCAGTCCAATTTTGTGAAAAGCCCACAGAACTAGAATCTAGTTCTCTTAATCTGTTGGAGAAACAGCACAGCCAGCCATTGTATATTTTCTTAGGTTTACTGACTTCTATTTAATAGTCTGTTTTCAAAAGCTTTTTGAAAAATAAATAGTTGTTTTCATTATGCTTTTCTAATATGTTTTTCTTATTTTTAAAAAAATGTAAAAAACCCATCAGTGGAGCCCCTCATCCTGGCAGAGGAAAAATATAGCTGCAGAAAGCTGTGCCTCTATGCCTGTGAGATTCCAGTTTCAGCCTACCACTACGAAGCTCTTCTTGAAGTAGGAAACAAAAATAAATGGTCAACAACAACAGAATTCTGACTGAAGTCTACTAAAGTTAGTTATATTAACCACAACTTTGCATATATTTCTATTTTTTAAATATATTTACTTCCTCTTGTTTTTAATATATATAAACATATTTACTCTCTATAAATTCCTATGAAGACAAGATAAAGAAACTCATTTAAACAACCGGCAGGTACAGTGAAATTGATTAGGCACAAAGTCACCTCAGTCATTCTGAAGACGCTGTTTATTGTTAGCTCCAAGTTAAGCAAAATAAAAAACATAGAACAGCTGACTTCAACCTCTTTCAGCCAAAAGCAGCAAACTGATTGTATATAATTCATCTAGTTACTGGCCAACAGGTTATTTTGTCAACATCAGTGGAAGAGAAGAAATTTATTATATTTAACATGATAGTACAAAGGTAGCTGAGCTTTGGGAATGGCATACGGGACTTAGCTATCTTCTGACTCAAAATTTTGAAGAGGATGTTAAGTAGGGATTTTTTGTTTTCTTTGATATAAGTTTGTTCTGAGCAAACTGGACCTGATTCTGTAGGTCACTTTTGAACAACAGTTGGATTGGTAAAGTTTCATATGCTAATTAGTCTATAAAATACTCTGTTTTACTCTTAAGCACAGATGCCTCAAGATTCAGAAGTTGTGCTTAATAAGTTGGGTTTTCTCCAACTTTCCTTGCTTTGGGGGAGGGAGGTCAGAAAAAAAGAACCTTTTCTTTCTTTGAAACGCTGTGATGGCTCAAAAGAGAAAGAATGCCTCTCTCTTGTAACTTTTTGCCATGGATATCACACAAACAAAAATATATTATTTCTAGCCTAGAAAATGAAAATTACAAGTAGTATTTGTGAAGAAGGAAGAGGAAAAACATTGGAGAGGAAAAACATTAATCAGAAAAAACATTAATCAGAAAAACATTAATCAGACATGACTTGACAAAGTCTTTGAATAAAAGGACTTCTGCCAACTGATCTGAGCTGCATTTATGGCC
The DNA here is from genome assembly GCA_013397375.1 of Toxostoma redivivum. Lineage (NCBI taxonomy): Eukaryota > Metazoa > Chordata > Aves > Passeriformes > Mimidae > Toxostoma > Toxostoma redivivum. The sequence continues at coordinate 138,112 of VXBI01005640.1, forward strand.
TCATTAGAAATTGTGCCAGTTCAACGGGCAAAGGTATCAATCTTAACCCACAATGAAGTTACTTGTTAATCCAAATGCAAATCTCTGTATGATAGTTTACTTATTACTTTCTCAAGAAATTACTCAAGAGCAATTTCTTGTTACTCTTACTACTTTCTCAACAACATGCCTGCAGCCAGCAACCTAAAACCTCTTCCAGCATAGTAATAACTGAAACCATTAACAAACCTTGAACTCATTTTTTTCCCTTCACCTTACAAAGCTAGGAAACATTAACAAAAGCAGCTAGAGGAACAATCACAAACACAGCCATATGAGGATATCCTTTATGTCCCAAGTCAGCCCTGAAGTCAACCCACTCACATGTTTTTAGCTATTCTCCCTGATGAAATAGCATGGCCACTAATACTTTACTGATCTCTTTCAACAAAATGTCATAAAACCACTATCACTAACAATGTTGCAAATACATGGAGTTAATCAGTGGATATAATGCAACCAGTCTGGAACAGTCCCTTTGCAGAGGGTCTGAAAGTGAGAATCTTCTCCCACTGGAACAGACATGAGGAATTATGAAAGTTGTACTAAACAAACAGTGAAGTCCATTTGATGCTCTTAAGTCTGTTCTGTGTTAGACTGGCAATTGTGGCACAGCTATGAGGTAGTATGGCTAGACAACAAAATTGGTTTTTAAATAGAGACCGCTATCTTTCTGATAAAATTAGAGGCAACTTCTATAAGTATTATCAGAGCACCTCTCCTATGAGGTTAGACTGAGAGAATTGAGGTTGCTTATCCTGGAGAATGTTCCAGGGAGACCTCAGTGCAACCTTTCAATATTTGTAGGGGGATCATTAAGAAAAATGATGACAAAACCATTTAGCAGCACCTGTTGCTATAGGACAAGAGGCAATGACTTTCAACCAAAAGAGGGTTGATTCAGGTTAGCTGTAAGGAAGAAATTGTTTACAACAAGAGTTGTGAAATACTGGAGCAGGTTACCCAGAGATGCGGTAGGTACCCTATCCCCAGAAACATTAAAGATCAGGTCAAACAGCGCTCTGAGCAACTTGATCTAGTTTAAGATGTTCCTGCTCATTGAAAGGTAGGTTTGACTAGAAGGCCTTCAAACATCTCTTTCATCCCTAACCATTCTGTAATCCTAAGATTTTCACCTGGCAAAAATGAGCATAATTTTTAAAATATCACGGCTTTAACTCCAGACTTTAACTGTGATTACCACACAAAAAACCTTATTTAAAAAAAAAAATTTAAAGAAATAATACAACTTCTGTCAGACAGGAAACAGCATAAGCAAACTATTTATTTCAACTATGAAATTGTTTATTATTAAAAGGAGTGTAATTATAACACTGAATGGTCACTGTTAGTGGCTTTCTTCAAATTCTGTTTCAGGACAAAACACATTTATGTTGGGGACAGTGAATTAGGTATTAAATACAAGTGGGCTCTCACAAGTTGTGGCGAAGTTCCTTCCATTTTCATTGCTAAAAGCTTATCCTCAAATAAGTAAGATATCTTGCAATAAAAAGAATTCATGAATGAACACACCAATAAATGCTTCCTACTGCAGGGCTCATCACAAATCCTTTGTAATACTTATAAGGAGTTTATAGACCTTTAATAGTTACATAAAAAATCCCCAAAACTGCTTTTTCTAAACATACTCTTCCTTCCCTTTTCATATCACAAACCAGACAGCTAAACATTAGCACGAAACCGAGTCAATGACTCTCCATGTACTTACCATGTACCACATGCTTGGCCACTTGGGATCATTGAAATAAGTGGATTGGGTACCACCAGGTTTATAATCCCTCTTTATCCTTCTTTTAACCACCTGCTGTTGTATCCACTCCACCTGCCAACCAGGAAAACATATGGAGAATGTTATGGTTCTGTGGAGATTATCAAGAAATGTGCAAAAACTTGGGATTGTTCTCATTACCATACTCCAAGGCCTATTCCGTATTAAAGAGTTCATTTTAGCAGTAGAAATCGTGCCGATCACCTTTACATACTGCTCACTAAGGAATATTTAATTATATTTAATTTAGCTAGTGTTACAAATCTACCTGAACAATTGTTTAAATACCCTGCTAGATGGACTTCATTGGGTATCAGGTTTTAAATACTATTATTTTCCAATTTTTCTTTATCAGACTTATTTTTCTTCTGAATTTATAAAAACTCATACACAAAATCTAACACCATATTACAATAAGGAATTAATTGAATTTCTAAAAGGGTTGGTTTGTTTTTATTTTTATCTTTCCCTTCCCTAAAACAAAAATATTAAAAAAATATATTCAAAAGTTTTGCTTTTAGACCAATATCTAAATCACCTCCACCACTTGGAAAAAAAAAAACCAAAACCCAAATTCAACTTTAAGTAAAGTGACTCCTTGTCAAGATTTTCTCAGAGAGGCACTCTGGAATTTTATTTTACACTAAGCACTCCCCTGTGAGAAAGAGCTGGATACTGAGCAACAGCTTTAATCAAAACAGACACAAAAATAAGCTTGAAACAGGAAAATAACGTGACAGTTAAAAATCTAATTCTGAAAGTTATTTTTGTCTGTCTGACACCTCTTCAAAGATCCAAGACACATCCAAAGAAATGCGACACTAAACGTAACATAAACTTTAGAGCAGAGAGGACTCTGCAGCTATTTCTGTATTAGCTATTCTAAATGGGAGCTAGTTTCAATAAATGCAATATGAACTAACCACAGAAAAAGCCCATGGTATATTCACACACATCTAGCAGCTTATATTTCTGCTGAATTATTTCAAGGGATATAACAACAAAAATTCAATCTCTCCAAGCAAGCAATGTGAGCTCTCAGCACTCTTCTGGGTTTTCAGTCCAGAGCAGGTTTGAATAATTCTAAGAAAAAGGAAAAAAAACTGCAGTCCAGGGAACTTCTTTGCCTCAGCTAGCCAGAAAAAACTAACTAAAAACTAACTCCCACTGTTTACTGCAGGCAGCACAGTCGGTGTGAAGGATGCAGGGGAGCAAGTGCAAGGGCAGTCTTTGATAACAAACTCTCCACCTCTTCTTTCTCTCTCTCTTCACTTCGGGAACCAGTCTTAAAGCTGCAGAACTCAATATTCAACACCAACAGAACAAACGATTTGGGCATAGAAGCATCATAAAGTCACTCCAAGACAACAGCCATCTTCTCCTAGCAGCCAACTCTGCACCTTTTATTTGTGCTGTTTGAATATCCATGCATGCACACCAACAGACAAATATAACAAAGAAGTTACTTTTACTTTCAGCTCACATATCTGTCACTGGTCAGAGACGGTATTAATATTTTCCTTTAGCAGGCTAATCTCTCTACTCTGCATTCACAACACAACTTCAAATCCTTAAGCAGACATACCATACCACACTGGCTCCTACTTCTCGGTCAGAAAAAAAAGCAGAAAGACATCTCTGAATCTGTCCACAGAGGATTCCTAGGACAGTTCTTAGAGAGGCTGGATGGTTTTCATTTTTTTTTAATAAAGAAGAAATTAAATTTTCTCCTTCCCAAACACTAACTTCAGGATCAAAAGTAATCTTCTAGAGGCTAAATACAGTCTAAGAAAACAGACTATCAGGTACTGAAACTCATTTCTCTGTTAAATCTTCTAGGAGCAATCATTAGTCACTTTCTGGTTCTGTAAGAATGGAGAAATTTGACAATGTGCCTTTCTCTCTTGCTTATTGTCTCCTCTTCCAGTACAGTTTGAAATCCCCCACAAAATGACAGGAGCTAACAGCTCACTTCAGATCTGACTGGATCCAGGAGTCCTCCGTAGGAGGTGACAGCTAATGGGTCTCAGGCTGTTTGATGTAGCAAAGTCTGGAGGCCTGTAGGATACAGAAAGCACATCTGGGCAAAGGCCAAAGAAAGTTGAGTCAAAAGACTTTGGTAAGCACTAAGCCTAATGGCTGCTTTAAACTGGGATCAACTCAACTAGCCTCTTAACTAGCTCTCTCATCCATGAAAAAGACAGATTTTTAACTGAATAATGAACTCTGTTCTCCTGACTTTTGCTGCTAATATATGCCTTCCTTTCCAGACCCTCACAACAGAAGCTTGTTTTTCTTCAAAGCTTCTTTTCCTGCAGGTAGCCCATACCTCCCAACACATCACAAACCAAGAGAGAGTCATCCTATGTAATGTTTTGTCTCTGACTCCCCAACTGCCTGGACTGCCATAGACAATGGGCCTCACTTCTTCTGTTACTACTATTTAGCAGCCATTAATAAAAAGCTCCAGCTGTCTGAAAAAACATCCATGGCTTTCAGGGCTTATACAAATCTATTTTCCAAGTCTTATAATGAGATTTGGGTCTCAGTGCTAGAAACATGCTCAACTGACTGAGATGTCTCGAGATCCTATGCTGCAAGAATATTTACTGTTATCTTGACTTGCCCTTTGCTGAACGGATTAAACACGTATGTTAACCATGCTGAGAAAGTTGAAAGTCAACAAGTTTCAACACTTTACAGGCCAAAACCACACAGAGCATACCATGCCACGCTTGGTAACTCACTCCTATCTTGAGTCTCTATGGAGGAATTAAACATGCCTACCACCAACATAATCTAAGGATCTGATAGTGTTGCAGAAGTATGCATAAAGACAAACCAAGGAGACAGACCCAGCAGAAGAGGATTCAACCTTCTGACCCTACTACCTCTAGTTTAGATGTATGAACATTAATGAAAGAGCTCACCAACACTTCTATTGTCTAGAGGAGCCATAAATTAGAGACCCAGGGAATCTAATTTGACATTAGGGACTCCTGTGTGCCGAGGGCTTCTATGGGATCTACAATTAGTAACCATAAGGATTTTTGGAAAAACACCTTTCTTTTGTTCACTGAGCCAAAGAAGTGTAACATATTCCTGGAGCCTGCACAAGTTTAAGCAGAACTTCAGCAACCTAATACCATTTCTATATGGATAAAATGAAAGTTTTCCTGACTAGACAAACACTTAGCCAAACTCTTGACTCATTCACTGTGACATGTTGTCTCTATTGATTATGGCTTATTCAGCTACAAATATCTGCTGATCAGTAAAAAGTTTCAAATATAAAGGCAGCATAGCATTGGTGGAGACTGATGCACGAATACATTGCTGCCTCAAAAAAAAAAGCCCAATTAATTTATTTTCTCTGTTTTCTTTATTTCAGACAATATTATAGAGAATATTATCAGTTATTTAATCCAAACAATTATAAACACTGCAGCACTGCCCACTTCCAGTTTCTTGGAATATACATAATTTGGCACAAAAAGAATTTTCATTTTATGTATATGCATGTGTTTGTACAAAACTTTGTATCAACTGAGTTAATCTGCAAGCCTGCAGTACAGTAGGTGGTTATATTTTAGTGAGACACAGGTAATTTTTATATCTTATCCACCACCTTTTAACAAAAGACTGTTCCAGGGCCTGGCCTATTACATGCTGGATGTTGCCCATAATTCCTACTTCCTCAACTCCTAGCAAAATTAGGGAAAACATGAAAGAGTAATTTTGCAGAAGGGCTGTGCAGCTTGCATGATCAGACTCTAACCCAGTGAAAGAAACATTAACTTCTTGTCTTCCCACAAGACTTAATGATAATTTTATGTATGTATAGAATTGCTATAAGTAAAACAGCTGTTTAATTTCACACAAATAACAATGTGGGCAAACGGCACATTTGCCTAAGTAGGCATATGGGAAGATAATGCAGGTAGCTCTCTAATAATGGAATGCAAGTGTCTAGATGGAATAGACTAGACTCATATAGAATATTTCAATTGTAAGGGAGCTACAATGATTATCTGGTCCAGCTGCCTGATAAATTCAGGGATGAACAAAAGTTAAAACACAGTACTGAGGACCTTGTCTAAATGCGTCTTTACAGGCCTGGGGCATCAAGCATCTCTCCAGTAAGACTGATCTCTTTGACCAACCTCTTGGAAAAAAATGCTTCCTGAAGTCCAGTGTGAACTTCTCCTCATGCAACTCTGAACCATATTCCCATATGCCCTGCCACTGGATAACAGGAAGAAGAGATCAGCATCTCCCTCTTTCCATCCCCTCCTCAGGAAGCTGTAGAGATTGCTTCTCAGTCTCCTTTTATGATGTAAAATATTAGGACTCATTTTGTATAGTACAGGTAACCACATCAGTGAAAGAGAGAAGTTAAACTGACCACTCTCAGTCAGTGACCAGGCACTGCTATGAGGGAGACAATGCAGGATGGTAGACAGAGTAACCTAAAACATCCCAACATGCCTGATCACAGTCCTACTTATAGCTTTGCCTCAAAGGTGTTTAGCAAATCCCTTATGTTGAGATCTACTGAATAATTCTTTTTATTCTGAGGTTATATTGATACAATCTTTTAGAACTTAATTTAAACATCACTGGAAGACAAAATACTCATCTGACAAGTCAATGCATACAATTTTGTTTACAATTTTGCTACTTAAATGGAATAGTTTACTCAATACTGTACAATCATTGGGTTATATTAATGAAAACAAGGTCAAGGCACAGAAGTTATATTAGTATTGTAATACATATTACCTTTGATTATTTTATGGGTATTCATCTACAAATTACTGTAGAATGCCTAGTATATTTTGGATTTGTTTGATTCTGTATGAAAAGAGCTCATTTGTATAAAAAGAACATTTCTGGAGTAATTAATTATACAGATTCTCATTTCTCGCCAAAAGGTGAGTCTATGCAAACAATGAAGTTCATATTAACATTTCCATAAAGTCACACTTACTGAGAGGTAACAAAACATTTTCCCATTGACCTCAGCCTCAAAAGTTCAATTTCCTGAGTGTCTAGAAATCAAAGCCTAGCCAGACTGGAGACTAACCTATTTTTAAAAATAACCATTTTCAGTCTCCTTAATTCAGGACTCACAATATAGCTTTGTGTATGATGCAGCTCTTCCTCACAGACCTGCATGGAATAATGCTATTGCAATAAAGCTGCTCTGAGCTAATTCAAGCACTGTTTTTCTCTCTTTAAGTACCAGAATTTGAAATTAAATGTTATCTCTTTGTGAATCAAAACTACTTTCTACCATTTTCAGCCTCATTGATTCAATAGAATTCTTAGGAAAAAAGCCCCATTTAGGTATGCTGCAGTAAGATCTCCCTCACCCAGAATTATAAACTATGCAAATAAAAAGTTTGACAAATAAAAAAAAAATTACATGCTGGGAAGAAAACCCATCAATTTATTAAACAGCATGATTTTTAACATACAAACACTGTTATGAAATAGAATTTTTTCAAATATACTGTGAGAGGGTCTGCTTGAATAAATATTTCAAAATTATTAAAAATGTACCAACTCCAATATGTGAAAATGTCATTACTATACAGAAGTTACAGGCAAGCTGAAGGCGTAATCCTTTCCATTTTGAGAAAAAACATGCTTGTGGTGAAAAAATTTTTTAACTCTGAAGTAAGTTTCATGCCAGAATCTGTGACTTTTATGACAAAATTCAGTGTGAAGGTGTGGGTCTGCAGTCTATGAAGAAGAGATCCTGAAGGTGACACTCCTAATTGAAACTAACTGTAACCCTAGTACTGCTTCCTTCACCTCCATATCATCTATGCCTGTAAGAAGAAACTGGAAATTCCTCCTCAGATAACAAGAGAGGAGGTGCCACAGGAACACTACAGATTAAAGGGAAAATGAGAGAGAAAACCCAGAGGACATGGAAGGTAAGATCCAGTAAACAGACCAGCAAAAGGAGCTACCTTATCATATGGAAAACAGGCACTGAACAGCAATGCAGCACTGTTACTCAGAGTTTGTCTACAGACGGATTGCTCTGGACAAGTATCCTCCCTCCCAGCTGGATGGTCTCATGCTGCATCTGTTACACTTTATTCTTTACTTCCCTACGGATCCTCAACACTCATACATCTGAGTTCTGAAAGATCCTGCTACGAAGGACAGAAGTGAGGATAGCACACTGAGACAGAGTATGAGACTGTGGTGTTCCAGAACAGGCCATAGGAAAAACATTGCTCCAACAATTCCTGTCTTAGAGGGATGCCATCCAAGTGTAAGACCTGTACCTGGGTCAGGGTAATCCTAAACCTCAATATGGGTTTAGTGAGTGGATTGAGAGTAGATCTTCATATGGGTGGATGATAAACTGGACATGACTCAGCAACGTGCATTCACATCCCAAAAAGTCAACTATATGCTGGGCTATATCAAAAGACACTTCTTTACTTGACTCTCTGGAGTGTTGCATCCAGCTCTGGGGTACCCAACATAAGACAGACAGAGGAGGGTCACGAAGATGATTAGATGGCTGGAGAATCTCTGCTTTGAGAAGAGCTGAGACAGCTGGGATTGTTTAGCTTAGAAAAGATCTTTGGGAACCTTCCTGTTCTTGCAGGGGACCTATGGAAATGATGGGAAAGGTCTCATTATCAGGGAGTCAGTCTAGTGATAGAATGTGGGGGTAACGGTTTTAAACAGGAAGGAAATAGGTTTAGATACCTACTTAGAAGGGATATTAGGTAAGGCAAATGTTCTTTACTCTGAGGGTGGTGAGGCACTGAACAGGTCGCCCAGAGAAGCTGTGGATGCCCCCATCCATGGAAGTGTTCAAGGCAATGTTGGATTCAGCTTTGAGTAGCCTAGTCTAGTGGAAGGTGTCCATAACTACAGCAGGAGAGTTGGAATGAGATGATCTTTAATGTACTTTCCAACCCAAATGATTCTATGATTCTATGTTTCTAACAAAGCATCTTAGTTGTCCTGTCATTAAGTTCTCTGTGTTACCAGCTCTACTTTAATGTATCATTTGACAACATTCTGTTTTGCATTTCACCTTGTAATGAAATCGATGATTTAGGGTTAAATTGAGGAGGACATATTAATATCCAAGGGTCATACCAAGGTTAGTGAACCAGAGACCCAAGCCATTACTCAGGAGTGCAGGAGAGATTATGACTATTGACACCTCTTGCTAACTATGTGCAGTCACAAATATGAGACCCCTCAAAAATTGGACTTGTGATTTTAAGAAAAATTTTGTGTCATTTTTTTGATCATATTTAAAACCCCAGCTATTTTCTTAACCTATTATTCTTTGACTCACAGTAGCCACTTTTCACCATAAAAATAGGTGAAGACAGTTGGTAAAGTAGATGTTGACATAGGTCAAGACCATGGAAAATTATTGCAGATACCATTTGATAAATGTAGGGATCTAAAGCTGGATAAAAGTTATTGACTTCAGTAGTGCTATTTGATGCATTCTTGCTGATTAAGAAAGTGTTTCTTCAGCAAGGGTCAATGACAATCCACAATCAAAGTAGTTGTCATAATTATGCCACAAATTATGAAAAAAAGCAAGATAAAACAAGAAATGTGTTAATACAGGCTGAGCAGAAACCAAAAAAGCAGAGGAGAAAAGACAGCAGATAATCCCTGAAATTACCACTTAAGCCCAAAGAAACACATCTTACACAAGAGCAGGCCAAGCTACTGCAGTGTCTCCCATGGACTAAAGCTGAAAGTCAATGTACATTTTTCCACCTCATAGCCACAGAAAAGCCAGTCAGTCCTGGTATGACTTTAGTAGTTTCTATATTTCTACATTTGTGATCAATTGTAGCATCATATCCATACTTCCACACCCATAAGGTACAAGAATCCGCAGTTATGCATTTTAATTTAACTGAAGTGTCCTTTGCCTTTTCCTTGTAGCCTTCTCACCCCTACAGGTACAAGCTCTTTGCATAAATCCACACACATCAGCCTAAAACTATGTGGCAAAAAAATCGTTTTATTTTAGGAACAAGACTGTAGAGGAATACATTGTGACGAGAAAAAGGAACAGCCTGGTTAGTGATTGCCCGGACAGTGCCTCAGGCTCTGTCCTGAGGCAATTTAATAGCAGCCACAGCTGCTGGGAAGGGCAAAAGCATCACGCTGAAATTCTGGAGAAGCTCAGCACATCTGTTGCTGGCCAGGATCTCTGGAAAAAATCTCTGGGAACAATCACAGGCAAAAGGACCCACATTTTCTCTACTTGAGGAAGTCTTGACAGGTTTCCTACCTGCAGTCACAGCTCTAGTAACCGATAAGTGAACGTGGCTACAGCCACTGCCCAACTTCTGCCCTTCTTGTGTGTTGTACCACAGCTGACCATAAAGCAGCTCAAAATTACAGGATTGAAATCACACAGCAGCTTTGTGGGAGAGCTGAGAACAAATTTCAGGGAGCCTGGGTTCCTGGCCAGTGGCTTCCAGCAGCAGCAGCAGCATCAGATGTCATATGCAAAGAGCAAGCATCTAAAGCTGTTGGGGATTTTTCCCTTTTCCCTTCCTCAGATCTAAGTGGCCTAACTAGTTTGGATGTTTCTAAAATAACTCAGCCTTGGAATAGTGAGGAAAAGTCTTTATAGCATAAGCTTAAAAGCAACTCCTATGTTTATATAAGGTAGTTTATAATTTTTAGCCACGGGTCATATACCTCATCTTGGAAGAACTCAAGAGCTACAAGCTCACAATTTTAAACACAATTTTAAGAGAGCTCTTATTGATAAGTCTGTTTGGTATAGAACCTAAAGCTCTGCTTACACCATGAATACACTGTTAGTATCTAGAAATACCTGGTCTTGCAACAATGCAATCATCTCAAATTTCAATACAGCAGGTGGATTAGAGTTAATGTCACTCTGAATGTAAACTTGTATGTCACAACTCCATCTAACTTAGGCCTAAAATTGCATATTCTTAATAAACTAAAAGGCTGATCCACTGTCCACTAGAGGATAAAACTTTGAGCTCTCTAAACTTCATTAGTTTTGGAATCTGACATCTGGCAGGTGAACTATCTTGGATTTCATGTCTGTATTACTGTAGCAATTATTACATATCTTAAAAAAAATCTGTAGAAATTTCTGATGCAGTATTTTTCTTTCCTTAGGTTAGTCCTTCAGCTCATGTCATAAATCATTTAAGTCCTTCAGAAATCTGCATGTGCCACTTTAAGATGGCCTTAACTCATTTAATCACATCTTAGAAGAAAAATCTCTACCACGGGGTTAAATTCAAATGTCAAAAATACCAGTGTAATTCCAAAAGTGTTGATTCAGTCAAGTGTTTCCCATGGTTTCAACTTTAGAAAATCCACTGAGAATTAGTAAGACAGTAAAAGAATTCCATAATTAAGTGACATGTAATATCCATCAGTGGTATACTGGATTTATCAAAGTAAATACATCTTCTGAGTAGACTCTTCACTGGCCAAAACCCCCTTAATAGAATGCAATAAAGTATCACAAATAACTCAGCCTATTTTTGGCACTTTTGCTTAATGTTGTTTTGTCACACGTAAGTCTGACATGAAAAAATTCAGTCACAGAACACATACTAAATATCAAAATACTCAGTTTTGTGATTAAAATACTTAAAACCCCAGGAAAACGTGATTCCATTTGAGTTCCTTTGACTGTGTCTGTCTTGCTATTGTCTATCCTTAATCATAAGAAAAGGATAAAGTATTTTTTTCCAGGCTGACCCTGTTTATAGCATATACTTAGAAGTAGTATTTAAAATTCAGAATTGAGCCAAAGTGCTTATACTAAGCTTCAGTTTTAGAGTTTTGTTGAGTTTTACTCTTTATGGAAGTATCAGTGATATATTTTACAGCATCCCATTTCCCTAGTTTTTTGACATTTCAGATGCCATTGTAGCACAACTTGATTACTACTCTTATTTAGAATCATAGAATCATAATGTTGGAAAAGACCCTTGAAATCATCAAGTCAAACCATCAACCCAGCACTACCACTGTATTCACCATTAAATCATGTCCTGTAGTGCCATATCCACAGGTGTTATGAACATCTCTAAAGATGGTGACTCCACTTCCCTGGGGCATCTGTTCCAACACTTTACAAACCTTTCCATATATTTTTTTTAATATGCAATCTAAACCTCCCCTGGAACAACTTGAGACTATTTCCTTTCATCCTGTTATTTGTTAGCTGGGAGAAAAGCCCAACTGTCAGTTTCCTACAGACTCTTTTATACAATTATACAGAAATGTAAAATCTTCTCTAGTCTGCTTTTCTGCAGGCTAAACAACCCCAGCTCCATCAGCTGCTCCTCCAACCCTACTCTCTAGAGCCTTCACCAGCTTCAGCGCCCATCTCAAGACTTGCTCCACCACCTCAGTGTCTTTACAAAAGTGAAGGATCCAGAACTGAACACAAGATTTGGGTAACGCCTCACCAGTTACTTCCCTGGTCTTCCTAGCCACACTGTTCTTTTCACAAGCCAAGGATGCCACTGGCCTTCTTGCCACCAAGGGCACACTGCTGACCGATGTTCAGCCACTGCCAACTAGCAACCCCAGATCCCTTCCCACCAGGCAGCTTTCCAATCACTCTTCCCCCAGCCTGTAGTGATGCATTGGGTTGTTGTGACCCAAGGGCAGGACCCAGCACTTCACCTTATTGCACCTCATACAATTGGCCTCAACCTACTTATTGATTCAGCTGTCCAGATCCCTCTGCAGAACCCTACTACCCTCCAGCACATCAATACTCCTATCCAACTTGGTGTCATCTGTGAACTTGCTGAGTGCGTACTTGATCTCTCATTCAGGTTGAGGAAGATACTAAACAGGGCTGATCCCAACACTGAGCATTGGGGAACACCACTGTTTCATGGCCACTGTGTTTGTTTTCGATCTATCACTTCAAGTCAATAGAGGAGAATTGTTAGCAGGTATCTTTGGAGCAAGCTGCTTTTTTCTGCCCTAAAATTCAGTCTTACAGCTATCAGTGAACTTCACTGCTATTAAAAGATAGATTACTGCCCCTCTTCAGCATCACTATTGCCACCATTCAAAATAAATTGTCAAAAACTATCTGTGAAAGACATATGCAGCCAGCCTAAGAAAACATTGCAGTCCAACTCTCAAGTAAATGTAAAAGGACTGAAGTTTCTTTTCCTACAGTCAGTAGGCCAAAGAAAGTCAAATGTTCTTTCAACCGCACACCTCACAAAGTGTTCACAGCACTTCCAATTATCTCTCAATTTCTGCATATCAGATAACATAAAGGCTGGAATGATGCTTGAGTAACAAACCAGATGGTTACTTTCATTCATTTTAAAGCCCCAGCTGAACCAAGGGTAACATCGCTGTTTTGCACATTCTGGCAACTGAACTGTGTCCACAACAGACATTCAATTATGGGTTTGTAATTCACAACACTTGTCATATTATAAACTGAGAAAAAGAAAATAAAGATTGTTATATTCATGGCTATCATTTATGGGATAGATTTTAAAACTGCATATACTAGAGATTTTTGGTCTCCAGGCATGTGACTTATAGGGTTGCAATGTGGTCTCTACAGCCTTCACAAAATTTTTTCACCTATGTTTATTTCCTTCGATAGCAATCTCTATGGCTCACTGTCTTCCATTGGGATAAAATAACTTAAAATGGTCTAATATAAATGAGATTTTTTAAAATATGATTACAGTCTAGGAAACTCTCTATACTAATAAAACAACTTTTTTCTAACCAAGATAAACTTCAAATGTACGGGTATCTTCTGAAATACACCAACTTAAGTTTTGTTTGATGGAATCTCAGATGTGCTACAGAAGATGTCTGCTCACTAGGGAAAACATTTCAGAAGCTTCAAAAACTGCAATGATTTTCATAAATCTTCCTATTACTAGTATTATTTTATCTCTAATCATTCGTCTAGTTCCTTTACCTGCTGACAAAAAGGGCTGACATGCAAAACTGGACTTTAGTGTATAAATAAACATATATTAGCATCAGACAACAGCTTAAAAATCACCTGACTGCATTTCCACTATTTGTCAGAATATTGTGTGAAAATTGAAAGAGATGATATCTCAGCCTCTCACAAAGGCAACAATTATCCAAATACCTTCTTCAGACTACCTCTTCAGAGTGTAATTTGGCTCATAAAATGACAAGCAAGTTTACCAAACATCTGCACTGAGCAGGGCTGCAAATCTCACTGCTGGTTTCCTTCATCCAAGGCGAGGGAAGTGTGTTAATAGAGCAAGGACCCAGGAAAGAAGCCCAAATATGATGAAGAGAAAAACAGATCTACAAGTAAGTGGTATTTGGATATCTTCTTAGCTGAGGAGAGGGAAGTTTTTTAGGTCACAGCGTCCAAACACATATGCAGGTCACCAAACTGCTGTACTGTATTATTCTTCAAACTTCCAAATAATTACAGGAATGTGAAACATCGGAAAGTTGAAGTTAAATAACTGCACTTAAAGTAAAACCAGAACATTTTTTAAACTTCTGGATACTTTGTATCACTGGCAGATTTCAATTAAAATTGGAAAACTAAAACCTAAACTCTGCATCAAATACAAATTAAATTCTGATGTCATATGACATCTAATAAAAGGTGGTTTGACTGTATGATCACAGTATCTCCTTTTGATCTCACAGACTAAGAGTCTATTGGCATTTGTATTCTTGAGAAGTAGTTTTTTAGGAACAGTCTGGAAGTCAAAAAATTTTTGGAATCCAGAAATTCTGTTTTCATTATTTATATATAAAATTGTTATAATGCAAAGTTGTTATATATAAAACACAAAGTATATATATAAATAAAAAGAGAGTGTGTGTGTGTTTGTGTATGTGCATATATGTATATAAAAACAGAAAGTTGTTATAACTACAGATGAAACAGTGAACTGAGTTTTAGTTTAGTGAAGCTACTTGAAAATAAATTTTTCATCTGCATCCTTTACAAAAGTAAAGTTAAATCAATATTCTGGCCTTTATAGATATTTTTATATAACTTCAGCACCAATGAGAGTGCCAGCATTTACTCTCCCTCATAATAAGTAAATTTTAAAAAACGGGAAAAATAATGTCCAACAATAATGTAGGTTAAGCACAATAATGTAGGATAGTCAACACACCAATGGATATGACTGCTTTAAGTGGATTATACGGATTTGGAGTAAGTGCTTTATTCTACTAAAATGTTGCTTGGATTTGTACAATGTTCTGTGTGACACCAAGAGAAATACAATTCCACGGGATAAAATACATAGCACTTGGTGTGCATCAGCCACTTGCAGAAATTTGTATTCAATTTATTGTTTTATTCAATTTTAATTCAGCTTTGCCTGCATTTTGCAGGTGGAGAGTCAGAAGCAGAAAGGAGCAAAGGTATACGATAAAGGCTGCACATATTCTAGCAGCATAGCTGTGAACAGGACACAGCTGCCTGGCACTTCCACTGAACCATTAAAGCTGGCAAGGATCTGGCAAGATCAGCCAAGGATGATGAGTGGCTTTTCAGTGACATTGGCTTTTCAAAATGATCCTAAAAGAAAGGATCACAAAAAGTTGGGTAGCTGGAAGATTCTTTTGCTTTGTTTTGGGGAGGGATGTATTCCCAGCTCCCTTTTCCTGCCTTCAATTACCTGTTAATAATCCCAGATATGACATATTATCTATGTGCCTCATGATTTCTTGCTGTCCACCATCTAGAATGGCTGGGTGAGATAACAACCCCTGGAATTAAACATGATGGTCTTGCATGTCAGAAGCAGGAAGACAGATAAAAATCTTAATCCATTATGTCAGGAACATACATTGCTGCCAGAATGTCTTCCAAGTGTAAGAGAGAAGAAAAGAACTTTAATTCATTTTTCTACGAATGTCCTTCAATACAACCAATATCATCATCATCAGATGAAGCTGGGTCTCCTCAGGAAATGGTGTGTAGAAGCTGTTCTGTTATATTTCTATACAGTCAGTTCTGAGATGTGCCTTTCCAAAATGTGTTTTCTTTCAATTTCTCCCTCTCGCCCTGCTGAAATTTTGGCATTTGGCCTTGCAGGATCAGCTACTTCCAGAATGCTGCATCTTTCTGTGGCTCAAAACTAGGATTTCTTCAGTTCCTCTTCTTCTGATACCTTCTGATATCCAGCAATTTTACAGCCCAGTAAGCCAAACCACCAATTTGCTGTCTTTCTTAACACTCTCAATGCAAAGTGACTTTAACAACAGCTTAAGCACACTTGAAGCACAAGACCACTGCAGCTGTCAGAGCTGCTGTCTTCACTATCAAGCTCTGAGAATGCAGATTAAAAATTAGAGGACTGTTTTGTTTCTTCCTTTGATTCTCCTTGCCTTTTAAAAAACATTTAGTTGTCCTATCATTTTTCACCTATAAATGCACTTTGCTGCTAAAAAACATAGGAGCAACTACTACTTTACTGGAACTGTAAAGAAATTAATATATTAACACCTACTAGCATCTAAGGACTAAGGATTGCAAATATATTTCTTTATAACCTTCTTCTTTTACATGTTTAGAATTGCTATGATGAAACTGTCTGAGGAATTGGTATTGAGTTGCCGCAGAATGCACCTGGTGCTGCATCCAACTCTATAGAGTCCTCAATACAGGAAGACTTCTTGGGAGTGAGTTCAGAGAAAGGCCACAAAATGGTTAATGAGCTGAAGCACCTCTTCTATTTGGAAAGGCTCAGAGAGCTGAGGCTGTTTGTCCTCAAGAAGAGAAGGCCCCAGGGAGACCTTATTGAGGCTTTACAGTATGTGTAGGGGACTAATAAGTTGGGGGCAAACTTTTTAGCAGGTCTTATTGCTACAAGACAAGAAGAAATTATTTTAAACTGAAAGAAGGTTGATTCAGATTAAATTTAAGGAAGAAATTGTTTACAATGAGAGTGGTGAAACCCTGGACAAAGTTGTCTAGAGCAGACAGGTCAGTGCCCCATCCCTGGAAACATTCAAAGTCAGAACAAACAGAGCTCTCAGCAACCTCATCTGAAGGTGTCCCTGCTCATTGCAAGCAGGTTTGACTAGATGACTTTCAAAAAGTTTCTTCCAACTCAAACTATTTTAGAATTCTGTGATAAGGGAAAAGTCTGCTACAAAATGCAGCTACTTTATTGCTATACTCATTGGGATTTATCTCTGTTTTTATTCTAGGTCTAGGTGCATTCTGAACTGCTGAATAGTCATTACTGAGTGATGAATGAAAATAAGTGCAATGCAGCCTCATCACGCAAAACATATTTTTGATTCCTGCTGAAGCAACACATATTTCCCTGGTATTTTTGCTGCTGATGAATATAGTTTAAACTAAAACTCATATAACATTCACACCTTAAAGTACAGGTTTTAATTACCATTAAGCAAACAAAACACCAACCAACTTGTACAAAATTTACAGCACAATTCAGTTAGAATAACACTAATGCCAGCAGGATCTACTGGAATCCTTTATCACTGAACAGCAACTTCATATTTCAAAAAGCCCTGAAAAAAAAATTCCAATAGGACTACTTGCTCATGCTTACATGAAATTAATTAATATTCCAAAGGCAGGTGACATCGAGAGATATTGCTATTCCCTCTCATTCATTGTGATTCAGTTCATGTTCTAACTCACCCAAGAATAGGCTCCTTGAAAATAGCAAAACTTATCCTTGATTTTTACTAAGTCAAAGGTATAAGGATTGCTCATGTAAGAGCTTTTTCAGGTAATTAATTAAAGGGACCACAGTGGTAAATACTGAATTATTTAAGAACTAACTTAAACCTCCAGTCAAACTCTGAATATGAAAACAGCATGATGGTTCCTATTATTTTGCAACCAAGTAGCATCTTACTGATTCCTGGTCCCTATGTGCTTGTACATTTTATGGCTAACCATGCAGACATCAGTAACTTACCTGGTCCCACTGTTTAACTGTTGTGTTATCTTACATGTCTAACAAAATCTTTTTGTTCACTAAGGTTTAACAACTAAGTATCACCTGACCCGTAGTAACATTCTCATCTAATTTCTCTAAGCTTTAAGTCCATGGTGCTGGCTTTAAAAGCCACTGGTTACTCATAGCTACTACAATTCTGCTTCCCTTTGCCCTTTCATAAACACAATTGTCCTACTAGTAATAAGGACAAGCTTCTGACATTACTTCCCCGTCCTCTGAAAACAGCCCATATCATTTGGTGTCATCAAAGATAGGCTTGCTAGCATTTTACATGATGATACCATGAGTTCTGTTAATCTTGATATGGCAAAGATAAGCCTTTCTCCTCTGTCACACTGCTACACTGTGGGTGTGGTTAGATCAGAGTGCGTAAAACATAAATGTCTGGAGTAATGTTTTCCCAGGTATTTTGATCCTGGAGTAGAGTTGACAAAGCATGACACTACTGCATGCACTATTGCAAAACTGTGCTCAAGCAGAGAATTTTCCTTAAGTAAAGGTAGCCTTACTTAATTTTTTAATGAGACTGTAAGCCTTTCTGTTTCTATCTTATGTAATCTTTATGTTTCTATGACCCTTCAAACAAGATTCAAACCCCAAATAAGCCTACCTGAAATGCATTAAAATTAGAAAAATATGAGATGCCATCTTAGTAGAGATTGATAAAGAAACACTAATGCTCCAAAGTTGGCTAATGCCACACTTTACAGGAACACAAATTATTAATTCCATGTTTTTTAGCATCATTGTGGGCCAGATGTCTTTTTCAGATCTCTGTTGTGATGGGAAACTGGGGACCTCACGAGAAAAATGGAACAAACTTTAGTACACCTATTTGAGATTATTATCAATCTTGTATCTGTCACTATTACCTTAAGAACTGTCATCTTCTAGGATTAATTATGCTGCCTATTCTGCAGGATACATTTTTACCATATGAGTCATAGATTTCATTATCACAGCTCTTCACTAAAAACTCTTCATTTTATGTAATAGTTCAGAATACAAAGATAATTTTTGCAGCTGTGCTGTCCATTTAATATACATGTACTACTGTCACACATAGACAATTTAACTCTCACATTTCATTGGAATTGTAATCTCTTTTCTAATAGAAAAACTCTGCCTGATTTCCTTTATCGTTTATATTGATGAAAAGTCTGGCCTTCAGACTGCGGTTTCAATCTCTGCATGCAATGTTTCCCACTTTGTGACTCCTCATTTCACCACTGCAGAAAACCCAGAGGCATACCTCAGCTCTTTATTCTCAGCCCTGGAAAGGCTGTAATAGTCTGGGTTCAACAGATGGCCTACCATCAATACACTCAACTGTTTAATAGTTGAATTAGAACTTCATGATACCTTTCAAATATAGACTCATTCTATACATCTTCCCACTTCTTTTTTGCTCCTACTCCCATTATTTCATGCATTGTAGTACCACCAAAATAACTTTTCAGAGCAAACTCTGAAGCTAGAAAAAGCTCTGATTCGTGGTGTGGTGCTCTCACTGAGCCCTGCCAAAGGCCAACCACAAACAGCACATCAGCTGGGGAGACCAGGAATCTCTGTAAATAGATTTCATTCATTTGGCTTTGATCCGTGTTTTAAATCCACAGACTTCTTTCACTCTATGTTTTCCCACTAGGACATGCAAAACACCACGTAACTATTCACTGGCCGAGAAAGATGATGCGAATAAAATTATGTTCCAAATTTTCTCCATTACAATCTATGTTAAGGAAATTACATCCTTTCTTGTGCCTCTCTTCCTAAAACCATCCAGTATTTTTCTTCGCTAAATGACAACATGTATCATTGCTAGGTAAGGATGTGGATGACAATTGACAAAACTGTGTTATACTACATATCCGTTACCTTTTCATCTAAATATAGATGATATGAGGTTAATAGAGGCTAATGCTGGAGAAAGTGTCAAAATGTGCAATCACATCTTCAGTTTATCACAGAATCACAAAAGGATGACAAACACCTCAAAGATCAAGTCCAACCTTTGATCAACCCCCATCTTGTCAACTAGACCACGGCACTAAGTGCTGCACCCAGTTATTATGTTCCCTGTTGCATCTATTCATATTGTTTATAACAGTGTCAATTAATTAATTAATTAATTAATTAATTAAAATCCACAAGAAGATTTTCTATTAGTTCTACATCTTTCATTGTGCTTTCACACAAGGAAATCAAGCACTATCCATGAAAATAATTCAGAAATACCAAATTTCATAATTTTTTCCATTATATGCAGGCTATTTATGTAACAAATCGCCACTCTATCAGAATTCCATCCTTTCAAATTTTGTAAAGGAGCAAATTAGTGATTCATGTCTGAAGCAACACAGAACAGGTTAATTCCATGTACATCTATCAGGGAGAGCTTTTTCAGCATTAAGTGAATTACCATCAAATTATTTGGATAGTAAACAAACCTCAGTGTTTCTTTGTTCCCAAATGGACTAATCTGCAGCAAATATTGGCGCTAGATACCATTCCACTCATAAATATAATAGTGTGTGGTCCTTTCAAATTCTCACAGCAATGCAATGTGCCTTATTTAATATTAAACCTTTTGTTTTAAAAGAACTAGCTCATATAGAGTAATTAAATTGCCAGTCTGCTTTAATGACCATTAAATGTTATACACACTGAGGACAAAGTGGTCTTTATGCTGTGAATACGTGTCCATTTATTGACAACTCAGCCACATAAGAATTTCCAAAACCAGGTTCAGGGAAGCAGTCACAAAGTGGACCATACAAACGCTTCTTGCCAGATCTAGGTATTAGACCATCTGCTTCTCTTTAGGTACAGAATCATAAACAGGGCTGGGTACCTTGCACAATCCTCACTAAAGCTTCTCAATATTGAAGTGATATGTAACAGTGGTTCAGAAATTTAGAAATTCTTAACCAGCAGAAGCACAGATTGGAGACAAGACCTAAATGGCATTATAAAAAATTATAATTTTGATTTTCTGCTGTGTTCTGACTTAGAGCCTCTTACTATTCTGGCCATAGTCTGGACTGCCTGCCAGAGGTGCAGATGGGGTATCTAGAAGCTGGGTGTAACACCACAGTTTATGGTGGTATGTGCACACAAATTTGTGCATTTGTGTGTTAATTGCTCCACCTCTGTACGTACGGAAAGAGCATGGACTGACGCAGATCTGAACACTTTCCCTTCCTTTTATATTTTTGCCTATTCTGTGCACAGGGCTTGTTTGAATGGTGGGTCTTAATACTCATAGAACAGAGACTTGGGCCCTGCTCACTTTTATACTAATCCCCAGCATACACTGCTCAGCAGACCTGTTGGTACTCCCTAAGGGTTAAGCAGTTCAGCCTTATCAACAGAGGACTGAACACAGTTTTCCATGTACATTCCTGGTCTTGTCCTCAACAGGAACTTCAGACCTAAATACAGTTTTCCAGATGGCAGAAGTATTCCTATATGACGCTCAATTTGTACAGTGTTCAAACTCTTTCACCAGTAACTCTTACTTCTCATAAATGATTTGTTAAGTAAAACCTGACAAATCCTTCACAGAGAACATTCATCATCCAAAAATTTAAAAAAGCTTGACTGTAATTACCACACCAGGGGCCTGGGGGCTTGTTGGTATGACTGCTTTTCATGAACAGCAAAAAAAAAGCTAATGGGATCTTCACCAAACTTTTTTTCTAAAAGAAAACCAGAGGCAATCCAATTCTGCAGTCAATGAATAAGCTACTAATCATTGAAATTAAAGGATTCAAACATAAGTGTGTCGTGGGTAGGATACAAGAGGATATTATACTTAAGTATAAATCAGTAATTAAATTGTGTTGACAGTTACCTATTATAGTGTATGCTAGAAAGAAAGAAATGGCACCATTTTTCACACAGATCTTAAAATTAAGATCAGTGAAATTACCAAAAAGGACCACAGAAAAGAGTACTCTTTTTAATCCCTCATAGACCAAGTCCAAAAGAAGACAAGAAAAAAAGCAAGAGAAACTTTCCTCTGATTATTGTACCATCCCACATTGCCCATTTTCATTTCTAAAGCTGATTATTTCACAGAGGGGATCTGTAGACATAAATCTTACATGTGTGGTTTTGCAGAGATGCATAGCACAGTAATTAGTGCATTATCAAAATGCAAGTACTCATCCAGGAATAACGGTGGACCTTATGTTCCAAGAATAGCACATACTTAATAGTATGGTATCTTCTTCGCTTTGTTTTAATGAGAAGTAGAACATTAGAAAACAGATAAGATAATTCTTGTAATGCTATATGCCATTCAGGTGAATGTCCTCTGGTATACTATTTCATATAAAAAATGCAAAGGCTTTTTCCTCAAACACATGCATGGCTTTTCTTACCTTCGGTTCCATTGAAATGAAGCTGTGGGTACCTCTACTTGAGAGAACTGACCTTTTAATTGTTTTACTATGGTAGAAGTGGTAGTAGTCCTTCAATGTTCCAATCTGTAAGAGCAGAGAAGAAAAAAAAAAGGAGTGGAAGACTTAATTTAATGAAACTGGTTTCCTGTTTTTCATTTTGGCAAGTCTATAAATTATGCAATTTCCTCTGTGCTGAAATGTTACTTGAACCCACTGATCATCTTTCAAAAGAAGGCCATATGATATGAAGTAGGTGAAGTATCCTTGAGGCAGTAACTGCATAACCAAAGATTATAACTGAGCTGCTTAGTCTGGCTATATCTACCTTTTTAATGTTTAATTTATATGCAGTACTTTAGGTAATTCTATATCAATCTATATCCAAAATGTCCTCAAATGGCAAGTATAAAAAAAATCATTAAATGGCTATAGGGTTATTTAAAAGCATTCCATCTAGTTTGCTTAAGGGAATTTACTGTAAAACACACTAGACTTGGTTATTTATATAATTAAATTATAAAAAGGATATTCACAGTATCAGACTGTATAACAGGAAGAGTTTTCCTGCTCTGTCAAATTAGAGCAAAAAGTAGAAGAAGGAAAGATGGGAATGGTAACTTCATAGGATAATAACTCATTTGAGGTACAAAACCAATTCATGCAAAATTGTAAAATTCACAATGGCTTAATAAAAATGCTTCTAACTCATCCCTTCAGCACACAATAGAAATATAAATACTGAAATGAGATGGCCTTCCCAATTTGAAAAAAAATCTTCCTTTCCAGAGTAATCAATATGTCTGCTTTCATTTTTCATTTTTTAACTTGAAACTTCATTTTTCACTCACCTACAAACTAACACTCAGTCTCCTTGTCTTCGGGAGAATGCCTCTACAACTCATTTGGAATTTGACCTACCAGTAAACTGCAAATTTTGTAAGATACTTAATAATTTAGATTAAAGTTCCTCAATGATGAGCAAAAAAGGGACAATTGAGCCTACTCTCATTTCAAGTTAAAACTCAGTGACCTCATGAAACAGGCTTGGTTTTCCAAATAGAGTTGAATGATACCACCAATGAGGATGGAGCAACACTTGAAAACTTTCACCTTAAAAAATTCCTTAGATTTCTTAATTTGCATCTATAAGAATACACATGCAGGAAACTTGAGAGTTCAGCAGTAAAGATGTGAAGAGAACTGGAAGTAAGTCGCTCACAAATTCCAAGAATATTTAGAATACTAGAAAACAAAAATCTTGAGAAAATATATAAGTGGACTACAAAGAAAATATTGATAGAAAATAGCAACAATTTAAATGAATTTGCCTAACAAGGAAAACTGGATCTAAGATATTAATGCTGGTCTGTGTGCGTGGTCCATCAATATCTTTATTTTGGGAGAAGTAACTCACATCAAGCATGAAAAATATCAAAAGAAAAATACCAAAACATTCAGTAAAATCAATTTAGTTTATCATAAATTAAATAGGATTTTTTTTTCTAAGATTAATGAAAGTACATCAGCAGTAATTTTCATGCTGCCTTCTCTCTGAAAGGCAATTCCAGCTGAAGTAGCATGTCTCTACAGCACAGTTGTAGTGACTGGGTTAAATCTGGCTGGTGGCCAGTCAACAGAGCTGTTCCTCACAGTTCTGTCCTAGGACCAGCTCTGTTCAATATATTTAACAATCTGGATATAGAATTTCAGTGCTTCATTAACATGTTTGCTGATACCAAACTGGGAGGTGCTGTTGACCCTCTTGAGAGACCAAAGGCCTTGCAGATACATCTGGACAGATAAGAGCATCATGCTATGATTAATAGGAGGAAATTTAAAAAGTTGAAATGCTAGATTCTGCACTGGATTAAGTAACACCAGGCACAAGCATAAAATGGGAGTGAAGTGGCTGGAGAACAGCCCTGCAGAAAGCAACCTTTGGGAGCTGGCTAACATTAAGCTAAGTGTGACTCAGCCATGTATCTGGGCAGCCATGAGGCCAGACTGCATCCTGGAGAACCTCAGATACTGCATAACCAGCCAGACAAAGGAGGTGGCTATCTCGGCATATTCAGCTTTGGTAAACCTCATTTAGAATATCCTGTGTAGGTCTGAGCCCCACAATTTAAGAAGGATGTGAAGGTCCTTGAATGCATCCAGAGGAGGCCAACAAGGCTGGGGAATACCCTGGAAGGCATGGCTTGTGAAGTGGGGCTGAGCACTTTGGCTTAGAGAATAGTAGGCTGAGGGGTAACCTCATTGCTCTCTACAGCTTCCTGAGGAGGGGACAAGGAGATGGAGGTGCTGATCTCTTCCTGCTCGGATTCCAGGATGCATCAGATCAGTTCAGAATGGCATCAAAGGAGGTTGACACTGAACTTTAAAATGTGTTTCATTATCAAGAGGATACTCAAATAGGCTTCCTGTGGAGGTCTGTGAATGCCCCGAGCCTGTCAGTATTTATGAGGCATTTAGACAATGCTCTTAACAATGCCCTGTAACTGCTGGTCAGCCGCGAATTTGTCAACTAGATGACCACTGTAGATCTCTTCCAATTCTATTGTTTCCTGTTCTCTTCTACTCTGTTCCACTCCATTACTTTTGACTACACCCACAACAGTTTATTCTAATTTTAAGAACCTGTAGCACAGTCCAGTAACATCAGGTTACTGTTGCACTCTTTTTACATTACTATGATTTATAACAATCACAGAAATTTGGTGCCAGCCTTAGCACAAGTGCAAGTGATGGCATGCTTCTGTGAGACAGAGGGATGTAATCAGTTACTTTCTGAATATTTCCTGGACTCATCAGTAGCCTCAAATAAGACTGAAGTGCTAGCTGCTGAGAAGTGATTTAGGCTTGCTTCGTAAGTCTTCAGAGACCTGTAAAGTGCATACTCACCCTACCAGTAACCTATAAAGGTAACTGAACTATGTGTGCTATGAAGCACACATTACTGCAAAGACTCAGCTCAGACAGGTAACTGGATTTACAACTGGTTTACAACTTCACAGAACTGTTTAAATAGAAAGACCATATTACAGGAAAAATAAGCATCCATCCTGTTTTCTCCTACAAAGGTCTCAATGTCACCCAGTCCTCAGTGTTTTGTCTTGCACTAATTTAAGGTGTTTATTTATTTAGTTATTTACTAAAGATTGACTCTAGCTGACCACTCTGAGGGCATCCAAACCAGCAAATTTAGGAGATTACCTAATTGCACTCCTGGAGGGTTCTACAGTTTAGCAGATCTAGCCATCCATGGAAGATACTGGAGGCATCTGCATGTTTCCAGCCGAAGAGGGACAGCACGAGGCTTTGTAATCCTTGTCAGATCTACTTCCTCTGAGAACTTGGGCTGAGGAGACAGAATTAAGCCTTTGGAATTATGTATAGTAATTGCAATGCAATGTCTTCTAAACACTGTTAGTTTTCAGATAATAATAGTGATTATTTAGAATTGTGAGATCTACAGCTTTAGTTCATAAAAGGCAAGGAATTAAAAAGAGCCCAAATCTTTTAACTGTAATTAAATTAATATTCACTTAGACCTTCCTTGGACCACTAGGAAGAAGAACTAAACCATGTAACTATAGCACAATGAAACTTCTCATTGCGCAGGTTCTTGTTAAATTTGTTATTCTTTAAACTCCCAGGGTCCTACAGGCACTGTCAGAGAAAAACAATACAAAGACAGAAACACCAGAGCTAACTACTCTACTACTGCTAGACTACAAGCAGTTTCACTCATGTATCATTGCAAAATCTTTGTAATCTCCTTTTCTTTACACAGAGGGCATGATTTCTTTAATAATAAATAGGGAAATATTGCCTGGCCAATGTACTATTTTGTAGATAAACATTTTCAACAGATCTATACATACATTTTAGATGTACTTATACTATGTTTATTCAAGGATGAAATAATTCCCAGAAACTATTTCAGTTCCCAGGAACTAACAATCCTACCATATCAAAGCGGCATCCCTGAAAACCAAAGCATCCACATACTTACTTTAAATTTATATTTATCAGGTCTTATTTTCTATTTTAAATTGAGAAAATGTGTTCAAGATAACATGAAACAAGAACCAAACTTTCTAAGCTTGCTCTTGAAAAATATTTCTTCCATATGTTGTTTTAGTCTAGAGCAAGAGTAAGATAATTTAAGACATAATAACTGAATGAATTCATCTACATGTGCACTGTGTCCCCATGAACTCTGTGAGGAAACACAAATGCTAAAGATGACTGTGAAGGAAGGATTTCCTCACAGCAGCACTCTGAAAGTAAACTGACTGAAACTTCTGTGTAGCTGAACAGGAGTAGGGAAATTATTCCAGCTACTGGGAAGAAACTTAAGAGATGCTTCTTAGCTAGTAAGCAATTTTTTGGTTTTTTTAAGAGGCAAATCCTCCAAATATCTAGGTGAAAAGTGCTCTTCTCCCAGAGGGCTGAAATGAAAACAATGTGCTACTGATTTGGTAAACTGCAGGCTATATTGGTAGAGGTCCCTGTTTCTCCCAGGCTTTTATGAATTTGTTCCTAAATGAACTTGAAAAGAAAAACAGATCAGGTACAGATATTATTCTGAACTCAGTAAGACACTAGAAGAGCCAGAGAAACACAAATATGCTACCCCTGTGCAGAGCTGGAATACAAAGCATTATAAATAGGCACAGGATCATATTTCAGATGGAGGTGAAGGTATGACCCTTCCCACTTTTCAGAACTGCAGAAACTTTCCAAAGTTTTAAAGTCCTTGGCAGAAGAAAATATCATAAATTGAGAGAGGAAGAAAGTTTATTAAGTTTACTATTATCATCTCATTTTAACAAAATCAACTGTTTCAAACTTTTACATTTTTTCAGATTGAGGAATTTTCATTTGCCTCTGAAATATGATTTCTAATGTACTCTGTATAATGTGACATTTTAAATATTTTCATAGTGTCCCAGTTAAAGAGAAAGGGGGTGGAGTTTTTAGCATTGTTTATTTGATACCACCCAGAATCATCACTGGGGGGCATGGCTTTGGCAGGAAAAAGCCGGCCCAGAAACAGGGAATTACCACTCTTGCCTCGGTTACAAAAGCAGAGTGGACTGTCCCCTTAAACCATGGTGCACTTGGTCCTTTCTGCTGCCCACCAGTTCTTTTCCCTCCTCCCATTTTTCTTCTGGAGCGCCACTATGGGAGTTGCAGTGTTGAAGTGGACAGCTCCAAGCAGCAGAGAGTTGGAGGTGGCAGTTCCAGCAAGTGCAGAGTACTGAGCTTAGCCTGCAGCTGCACAATTCCTTTTTACAGATGAAGTAGCTTCCAGGTTTTGTTTTGTACCTGCTTTCTACTCTTTTTTGTCTGAGTGGGAGGGTGGGGGAGAACACTATGCTGTTGAAGCTCTCCTCACCATATTGCACCAATCCTGGTGCTATCTTTGAGAAGCGTTTCTCTTTGTTCTGGTGGTGAACGTTCTTTTGTGGGTAAGGCACTTTCTTTTCTTTACTTTTAGTATTGATACTGCTGTGGTTATTGTGATTTTAGTAAATTGTTACTTTCATCACATTATCTCTCCTTATTGTCCCCCCATTATCAGAAGAGGTGGAAGAAAGAGAGTGGCTTATTTGGAGTTTAGTTCCCTGTTGGTTGTTAAAATCAGCACACATAGAATCACAGAATCACAGAATGGCCTGGAAAACACAAGCTGAGTGGTGCAGCAGACATAGCAGACAAAGGGGATACCATTAACAGGGACCAAGACAAGCTTGAAAAGTGAGCCCATTGGAATCTTAGGAGGTTTAACAAGACCAGGTGCAAAGTACACTTCAAACATAAACCTAAAATCTCACAAGGCGAGCCCTTAGCCCTGTATATTGACCCATTAACTCTTTTGACACGTTATCCATATAAAGGTTCAATACTACAAAAAATTGCCACTCCCTTTCCTTCGAGTAGCTCCAGACAAGCAAGGGTTAAGCATCTTAAAACCAGGGTTCTGGTTCAGCATTTAGGGGCAAGAAAGCTCTCCAGAGGTTGTCAGCAGTTCGCTGATCCACCCAAATTAAAGCACCCATATCAGGAAAGGTCATGGTCATTCTAGACCTGGAACCTGAACTTAACTTTTATTACCAGAAACAAAACTGTGTAGTGGAGTTTTTGGGGGGACCAGGATGGGGCTTTTTCACCGTAAGATACTACAGTAGTGACCACACTTTCTCAGCCTCCAGCTCTCTTCTCCAAAATGCCACTGTTGGGTCAGCACTGACAGATCTCAGCACACTGAGGCTGGAGGACCAACCACCATAAGGACAGCTGCAGAGCTGCTCAGACATCTCAACTGCAGATTGAGATGAGGGCTCTGTCTCTCCCAGACATAACATCAAGTTGAAAGATTTTTTTTTATTGTTTAACTGAAAGAAATTCAACTGCCCATATTGTGGAGATCTCTGCTGACAGAGGTAGGAACCTTGTTCTCAGGGTAGGAACAGCCCAACTTGCCAATTCGTATCTGCTTCCCCCACATTCCCCTTTTCTTCAGGTTTTCATCAGGTTTTAAATGGAATTGATGTCTGCAAAGTGTTGCTGCTCCTGAATAGTGACACACGGAACAAGGCTTGGTCTTAAATACATCCCTTCTTCCTGAAGAATTTTTTGAGTCTCCTAGATGGAAAAAAGCCTACACTGTAAGCAGGAAATCTTGCTCAGTTTATTGAATCTTCAGTCTGGAGGACAGGATAGTTCAGCTGGAATAATTAAGATTCTCTACTGAACCATCTGCACATGAAAAATAAAGAAAACTGCAAAACAGAGAGCGAAGTTTAAAAAATCACATTTTAGTAGCAGAAACATCACAATTCCATAGAAGTAAATCACACTGCATCTCTTCAACATGGTGGGAAGACAACACTTTACCATTTAACCACTGGCATTCCTTCTCATTCAGTTTAGAGAGGAAAGCATATCACCTTACTGAATTAAAATACACCATTCTAGCCTTCATTTGTATTTTTCATTTATGTTTCAGTTATTTGAATGGAGAAATTTTGTCTGGGCACTTGCCTTGAGCGGATTTAAATTTTTAAATATCTAATGCCAAAAATTAATAACAGCCTTTAAAATAAAGTAGCTCAGCCTTATGTTCTTTAAGATATTGTCATTGCTGTTGCTTATATGCTCCTGTATTTTGTTTTAAAAATAAGGTAACGCATTAATTCTTTCCCTTGAAAAATAAACTCCAGCCTTTTAATTTCCATATGCCTTTGTTAGTTGGATTAAAACACATTGATATTCTGAGGTCGGTTATAATTTTTTATATCATTCTAATTCAGTATCAAAATTGAGATTTTTTACAGTTATTTTATTCCATATCTATCTGTGCCCAAAAATTGTTACTGTAAGACTCTCCAGGCAGGTATGCTGTGTGTGTGTCTAGGAATGATATCACAGGCATTTTTAAAATCCTCTCTCATGGGCAGCTTTTGGTTCTTTGGCATGTGGTATTTGCTTCGTGGCCTGTTGGGTCTTTGCTCATGCAAAGGTTTTGTCTTCCCTTTTTGGATTCTCTTTTAATTTTGGGAGGTTTTGTGCATCTCAGAGAGGCTACATTTGGTGGTTTTGAGTGCCTTTGGTCAAGCTCTGGGGGTGCCTGCTGGTCAAGCCAGTTCAAGTCCATTGGCTTCCTGTGCCAGAGGGAAAGACGTAGTTGTCTGGAGGGTGCCTTGGAAGGGAAGGTGTAACATCATCTTCCCCTTCTCCCCCAGCCATGTGGCCACCTCTAGCTGTCAAGGTCTTGCGAAAGGGCATTTCTGGCACTGGGGCCTCTCTTTGTTCCCTGGGGGTTGGGAGATTTAGCAGTTTGCTATCTAGCAGTTACTTCTTTTTCCCTTTGCCTGTTGGCATTAGGTTACTAAGCTGTTATTTTTCCACTTGTATCTACTGCTATCTTGTTCCTTACTAGTGGAAAGGGATTGGTCAGAATCAAGGGGGATATTACTCATTTCAGAATGCCCACCTCTTTAAATTGTCTCAAATCAAGACAGTTGGTATATTCAATGTTGGATTACCTCTATAAAAGTAGTTTTACTCACAGTTTTACTTTTCCAGGCTTTCTACTGCATTACAGACTATAACAAGCTTATTTATAATCTCAATTCTAAAATATAATTTAATTAAAACTAAAAGCTACATTTAAATGTGGAATTCTAAATTCCTAGTAAGATTTATTCAAAACTATTTTTAAAAATCAAAGTTCTCCTTTCCTACATAGAGAAATGCTCTACTGAAAATAAACAAAATACATTTAGCAACACAAATTGAATTATGTTTCCTCTGAGACTCCTAATTGATCCATAAGTTAAAAGTTTAAGTGAATTGAAAAAAGCTTCCTACATCACACTTTTTGCATAAAGGTTACTTTTGTACAGTTGTATTTTAAAACAACTATTGTCAAAAGAAATTCTTTTTGAAATTACAGTACTTTATTGCTCTCTTGGTAACCTTATTTAACAGATGGAATTACTTTGAAAAATAAAGATAAAAAAACCTAACGACCCAATAGAAATATAAAGTGTTTTACATAATTAAAATAAGCCAAAAAGTTTCTATCACAAACAAGTTTTAGTACAAATCAGCAGGTAGGATTAATTTAGATATTCTAAAGAATAAATTCAAACTGCATCATAACCTTAATGCTAATACATGCTGGATCATACTAATTATTAATTGAATCTAAACTACTATACAGGAAGAACAACCCTTCCAAACATGACTGTGGAATCTTTTTTTAGATTATATGTTTGCGTAAATCCTGTTATTGAAAATATGAACTCTCTGCTTTATTGAGTTCTGAAAAGTAGGAGAGGTTAACTGATTTTTTTTAAATAAAAATATACTTTGATCATATTTAATTAAAAATGGTGCTACTTCTAAACGTGCAGGTAAAAAAGGAATACTGAAGTCAAATCATAAAAACAGAAATCCCAAAGATACCCATCAGGTAAATAAAGCCAAGGAAAAGCTGCCTGAATAAAGACTGTGTAACTTATGTTTGAGTCCTAAAGGAATGAGCAGTGAAGCTTGACATGCCACAGGTTATAGGAGACCACAGTAAATACATATTCCTTGCAAAAGTTATGACAGCAGCAGGGCTTGAGCTTGACCCCTACTCCTCTCTTGCAGCTGCAGCTCTGAGAAGAACATCCATCAATCTTTATGGGAGGACAATATCTGAGCTGAACTGTGTATTAGCACCCTTTGAATACTTGCTATGTGGTACCACATCCCTAGAGATGAGGCCATACAAATATGCCCTCAGTGATGTTAAGAATGAATAAAAAGTGAGAAGCTGAAGATACCTGGACACTGTGTTGATTGTTCAAGCATTAAATTGAAAAAAACGTCACTATAGTACTTGAAAATTTTCTTTGAAGGTCAGGTTTCATCCACTTCTTCTCTAGGACTGATAAACAGGTTGTGACTATTAGAACAATATTTTAAAAAATAGCTAAAAATGAATGAGCACAAGTCCTTAATTACTGGACAGGCAGTGGTAGAGGAGTTTATATGAAGAGCAGACTCCAACATATATTAGCCTAAGGCATTTCGGGAGAGATGGTGAAGAAAGCCATTTCCACATGTGTCATGTGAAATGTTAAATTCAAGTACAGTAATTACATGCATTAATACCTGCAACTGTGAGCTCTGCCTTGTGAGCACTGCAATAACTGGCAAGCTCATGCCCCTGTCAAATGAAGTAATGCAATGTTATGCAGCAAACCTGTGACCATGGGCTTGTAGCTCAAGAGCAATTTTTCATTAAAATGCTCAAAAGGAAATTAATCACTTCATTCTCATTCAACTTTTCTATAATTTATTTTCAATACAAAAAGAACATAATATAAACTGGTACTTTATGATCTTTTTTTGTGAAGTCCACTGAGTCACCACCTTGTTTCTGAAAGTAAAAATGAGTGCAACAAAGCGTATTTATACTATACTGAACAAACAAAAGTAACCTCCTCAGTATTTAAAGTGATGTCAATGCAGACATCATGCATTTGCAAGTTCAAGCCATAACACACATATTTTTTTATGTGTAAAGAAGCTGTTAGGCAATATGGTAATATTTGTTTCAGTACCATCATCATCATTTTGATGAAGCCATCAAAAAGGAAACAAGTACCTTTAACCTTTAATTTTGAGGCATCAAATACATAGTCCCTGCTTTCTGAAATTTTTTTCCCTTTCCTAACTTGATAATCTGTCATTTAAAAAATTATATACTGCATCAACTGAAATGAGCTTTGTCTCTATTTTGACTTCCAATCGTATTTGATGTTGGATCTCAAAACAAATGTAAAATGAGGATGCATACTCATGCAGTGTCATGAATGTTTGCTGAAGTATCAAACAGAATTGCCATATGCCATACATTATCCACTACTTCAGGCTCTAAAGACAACTGTTTCTTTGTAATGTTTCTTCACCTGTACTGTCATATATGTAATTATAATAAAGCATAAGAAGAAGGCTGGACAAAGTTCTGACCAGGCTACTTCATTAATGCGAACAATATAAAGGTTAGTTAAGAGACTTTACTTTTTAAAAAACTACTGCAAGAAAAGTGTCACAACAAACAATGCACGTATTCATTTCCTTTTAAATCTTGATTCTGAAATATTTAATAAGCATCATCCCTGTCCCGATACTTGTAAACATCTACCCAGTCTCATGGGATCAAGTACCTTCTCATTTACAAAACTGCAAGTCAGAAATAACTGTTGAAACTAATGAATTTCAGAGGCATAAATCAAGAGCAGTCAAACCTAATGGGGTTACTTGTGAGTAAAACATTTAAGAACCATGCAGTTCTTCTACAACAGTAGAAATACTGTTATATCTACATCCAGTTATTTAAACATCAATATAAAACTCCTAAGCACATTAATAGCAAGGGAACTTATACCATTCAAAATTACTAATGCAGTGACTTACACTAGTCATACTGTTTACAGAGAACATTTATATTGCCAGCAATAAACCTTTTCATGCTGTACTTTGTCTTACAAATCTGAATTCAGCTCTTACTGGTCATAGGAAGTACAATGTTTTCATTTAACTGACTTTCTCATGAGACTTGATTTAAGCAATTTCCTCTTCTATTACCAATATAATTTACCAAAGAGTTATAAAGAAGTGACTCATGGGAATATCGAATACTGAGTTAAGTTCATCTGTGTTGGGTGTGTAGGCATTAAATCCAACCCTCTTACACAGTTAACCTAGATTACACTTCCTCAGCTTTGAACTCTAGCGAAATTTGATCTCTTCCACTCTGTACAACATATTTAACCAAACAGAAGCATGCAACTGGCCCAGAACCCCAGGTTACTGACACATTCATCTATTTTACTTGGTTAATGCCAGAGCATTACAAAAGTTTAGGGGTTTTTTTTGTGTAAAAGTAAGGTTTGTCAGTATTCTTTATTTATGTCTCCATATATAACCCCATTGACTTTGATAAGACAAGAGCACCCGTTCATGTAACAGTTTGATAGTATGAAAACAAAAAAATTATCTTTGACAGCATCTAAAGATACACTAAAACAAAAAGCAAGTAAGTGAGCAAATGAGACCTAAAATATATTTGCATCATGTAGCATTCAAACATAATAAGAAATAAAACAGTTACATTATCATAACTAACATTTAGTGAGGATTTGAGAAATATTTTAGCACACCAAGGGACGTTATTCTAGCAAGAGTATGTCTAGCAGTTTCCAATATTCCATGTAAAGTTGCTATTTGCAGTAAGAACAATAACAAAATAAACACACAAAAAAGTGACACAAAAAAAGTGACATTAATTCAAATACACACCGGTCTCTCTTGCTGTACCATTTTTCAAAGTGCTAGAAGATTCAATTAACTTTTCACTGGATTCACTGGAATCTTTTGTTGTGTTTAATGGTAACTACAATAAGAATTTAAAGAACTACTTAATCCTTTTTTAACCTATACCCCATAAAGGCCTACATTTTAGATTAAGTGTAGTTAATCTCATTAAGTTAAAAACTAACTTAAGCTTCTAAATTACTTCAGACTACAGGGAAAAGCCAGAGATCTAATACTCAATTCATTACAAAACATCTGAATTTACTAAAAATAACGATAAACAAGTTATAGCTCTCAGACCCTATCCATTTCATACATATAAAGAATATTCCTTCATCTTTTCATTTGGAAAGCAGAATCTTACAACCTCAGGGTTGAGAAAATGCCTGAAAGTGTTTTTTCCTGGGGAAAGGACAAAAGTTTCTATTGTACATCTGTTTAATACACTGATATTAAACACACTAAAATACTGAAATAGAGAAAAGATAGTCGGTTAGAATGATAGCAATGCATTGGATAAAAACTATGTATTCTTTAAAATGGCTGTTCATTTCTATTTGAAACATTGTTTCAGAGTCCTGCAAGATAAGAAACATCAGAAAAACTATACACATTTCAGTCACCACTAGAATTGCTGACCATGAAGTTACGTTTATCAGATTAATATTTCTATTTGCCAGGCAAGAAACGGAAACTGTTCAAATTTCACACAATTGGAATGGCATTTATATACAAGAAAGCTTCCAAAAGAGCAGTCTGTTGCAATGGTAGAACCATTTATTGATGCCATCACAGTCCAGGGCCCTTTTGGGTCACGGAATGTTAACTCTTGTAAAAAACAAAGTTCTGTAAATGTCTTGGCTTGCAATGCAGGATGTAACCAAAAGTATGTATTCTATCACCATCTGTTGAAACCAGCTGGGGCAACGATTCTTATCTCTGTGGGAGATGTTTTCTGTTAATGGGCCATCTGTTAAGAACCAGGTGGGGCCAGTGTTCTGTATCTTTCCACAACCCATCCTTCCTCCAGGAGGATATCGGCCATTGAGTCCTACTGTGTAACTGATAAAATTACATCATCCCATTGGGAGATGCTCCAGCCAGGGAGAGGAGCCAAGCCTTTCCTACCTAGATAAAATCTGAGATTTGGAACATCAGAGCAGCATTCTTCCACTAGATTCCAGAGGAAAACTAGACCTTTCTACATCATCACTGGACCTTTGAAGAAAACTGCACCCTTCTACAGGACCACTGCTTCAACAGAACCACATCTGTCATCCAGGAGGACTGCAGCCACCATTTAATGGGACTGCTACCAACACCCTGACTGATGGGGTGGCTTTTTTTTGGTGGCGTTTGTTTGTTTGATTTTTTGTATTGCTGTATTTTTATTTTAATTTCCATAGTAAAGAACTGTTATTCCTATTCCTATATCTTTGCCTGAGAGCTCCTTAATTTCAAAACTATAATAATTTAGAAGGGGTTTACATTTTCCATTTCAAGAGAGGCTCCTGCTTTTCCTAGCAGACACCTGTCCTTCAGACCAAGATAGCAACTCTATTAATTCCATCTACCAGTTTTCCCACATGATGTGTTGTGATTGTCAGTTGGCCACCCTCACCATGCATTGACTTAAAATTCATTGTGGATAGGGGTGTGCTGTTCACTGACAATGGAAATTTAAACTACTCCAAGCTGAAGCAAACATTCAGCCTGATCAGACAGGCAGAAAGGAGTAATGACAGTGATGCAGTGATGGGCACATGTCAGAAGTGTCAAAACAATTCCAGATATTGTCATATATGTATCCTCTGGGAGTTTACTTTTATTTCAGTTAGGTATGAACAAAATCCTATTAATGTTGTGCTTTCAATTCATGGAAAGCAAATTATTTTGTTTACAAAGGAGCAAGGAAGAAAACTGTACAGTGTATCACATTTAATACTGCCATGCTAGCTAGGGCTGGAGTTCACATTGCGTGGAGGTGACAGGATACATCTAGTCTGTCAACCTTACTGATATAACTGGGATACATGCAGAAACATTTCCAATGTCCCTACTAAGAAACTACTAAGACTTTTATAAACTGCTACTGAATACTTCATGGGGTGTAATACTTCAAAAGCTAAAGAAGCTAATCTGAACTGCAAAGCCACTCTGTAGGTATCTGCATTAGTTTCACTCCACAGTTAGTAAAACTACCAGTTGTGCAAGATGAGGCTTGGTTGCTCATGAGAGAATGGCTTACTCTGCAGCCCAATCCTGCAGGGAAGGAAGGGGTCTTCTAATTTCCAGGATGGGTAGGGGAACTTCCCCAGCTTAAAGCTATTCAGTTATGCTTAGCTCATTGGAGCACAGCACACTCACAAAAGCATCCAATTTTTTTCAAATTTTAGTGTTTGATCGATTTGTTTGCTTCAGCTCAGGTCAGATCAGTTACCCAAGATGCAACAGTTGACATTCTGCAGTTCACAATGTTGAAGGAATATGAGTGGAATAACTGAATCAAAACACTCACTAAATTAAAGTAATTGAAAACCTCATTTTAAAAACAGTTTTCCCTTTTCAGAACAGCTCCATGACAAATGCGATGTCAACTTTTAAAAGGAGATGTGAGATGAGGCTACAAGTCACTACTAGAAAAATTAAGAGAAACTAAGAAGTAAGATCATTAATGGACACTTGGGTAAAAAGTCACTGCTTTGTAAGTAGTTAAAAAGAGGAAAATTCTGCCTCATAGCAATTAGCTTCTTGCAATGAGTGGTTACAGATGGAGTTCTGTTGGGTTTTTTGCAGAACCTCTTCTGGACCACATTATTTCATTATAAAAAATATTTAAAATATGCATGGAAAAAGAGTGAGCAATGAGGCGTAGATGTCAGCTATGTAGATGTAAAAACTGGAACAGCTGACTGTGCATGAACTGCAGAAGGACCCTGCAAAACTGAGTGACAACAACATCAAATGAAACCCAATACAGACAAAAGTAGATTAACTTATGTACAAATGAAACGTCACACTAAAATTAACTGTTCAGAGCTGCCCAGAGCTGCACCATTAAAGAGTGATGGCAAACTAATCCATGGGAACTCAGCTCAATATAAGTCCCCACAGTAAATTACATGCTAGACATTAGTTATAATATGAAGAATAAAGCAGAGTACCTGACACCATGAGAATAATAAGTACTGTGTTGCTCTAGTTTCTTGTATTCAAAGAGAACATAATAGATTTGATAAAGTTTCCTAGTATGAAAAGAAGAAAGGACAAAGATATGGTACAACAGAAGTTGTATGAGGAATAGGCAAGTAAACTAAGACTCTACATACAACATAATTTAGGAGAAAATATTCAAAGTCTAAAAAATCATGTATGGTGTAAGAGTGGACAAAAATCATCTTTCACCATCTCTTTCAGTTGCTGTCTAACAAACCTAGTAAGTAACAAGCAAAAGAGAGGTGCACCTTCACACAGTGCAGTAGCAAACTCTAAAAATCCTTGCCACAGAATGTTGTTGGTGCTACAAGTTTAGTTTTATTTCAAAGACTGAATAGAGATAAAGCAAAGGATTTCACAGCTGAAGGCCGTGAAGGGAGAAGTATTTGATGCTTGTTTTGCTCTTCCTCAGCCAGGACAGTAACTTAATACCACTGTGCCCATGGTAATAGCATCTAGACAGATCTTCTACTGGGCTCAGAATGGCCTTCCATCTTTTTAGGTCTATTTGAATAAGGGCTGTTCTGGTGAACAAAAATGTTATAGGATCTACTTGTCTACTTGTCTATGCCCTAGAGGTCTAGGGCATACTAGTGGCTTTAAAGGTGTGATGTGTGTTTTCTTTCCTGTCTGTTTTTAAGACATCAAGTTACTGTGTAAATATGTCCCACAAAGAAAGGCTCCATGAAAGAAAAGTAAATATTCTCTAGGTTTATCCAGAGGTGAAACCACTGACAGACAACAAAGAGAATGGAAATTTTCAGTTCCCTTGAAGTTGCAAAATATAGCTTGAAGACTAACTAGCAAATTAGATAAAAGAATGTAAAAGTAGGCATACAGGATGCTAAACATAGCTAGAACCAGTGGATAAAAAGAAAATGAGGAACCTAGTAGGTTTTGTGGCAAAGTTATGTAACAAGAAACAACTGCATATGCCCTCAGAGAAGTTCCAGGCAAGGTTTACAATACTGGGGGCACTCAGTGAATATGACCACTAGAGACCCCCTGTAAATTGGTTCTAGGAGAAGTGAAGTTTATGTATTAGCTAGAAAGTACATTGTAATGAATATGTGTGATGATGATGGAATAAATATCTTGTTGTGAAGTTTTACGACATACATTGGATTAGAGGAAAAATCCTCTGAAGGTGTCCAGCACTGCAATAGAGAACGCCTGCATTCTAATACTTCAAATTCTGTTAGAAAGTTTACCTTCAAGCTGTTTTCAGTATCACTACATGCTAGCACTGATTAAACTATATATTTCTAAAAGGAGAACATTATCCAATTCTAGGCTTGACTTTCAGATATACAGCCCTATTCTGTAACACTTCACTGCCTTCTAAGCACACTTACACAAAACTCATTGGTTTAGTTCTAGTTTGAATAAAACATATACCACAGGTTTTAACTGTTACTTGCAGCATCTCTCAACTCCAAACTGGCCCCAGAGCACAAACTTAAATGATGCCTGTTACCTGCTGGCATAGAAACATAGAAAGAAGAAAAAAAACAAAGAGAAAAAAAAATGTAACAAGCAAAGATGAGCCCATGCTGATGGCTATCCCTCATCAAAAAGTATGCCATCCCCCTCGGGATCAGGTTCCTTCTATTTGGAAGAGTCGGTACATACAATCTTTTCTTTCCTGATTTGTTTCGAACTGTATATTCCATCTTGCCTGATTAACATGCTTTTTACAATCTCACCTCCATTGTGCAACATCTTGTAATCCACAAGAATGTCCACAACAAGCTGTTCTGGCAGGACTTCATTCCGTAGTTCTCATACTCTGCTGGACTTGCCAATGATGCATTCCAAACAGTTTTTCTTTCTGCAAATATCAATCGAATTGGGCCCAGTACATTGCCAAATAAACACTTACTGTCTTAAGGTATGTATTTTTGGCAAGCAGGATTCTATTTGATCATATCTTTTCCTATATTTGGCAGGTGACAAAGAGTACCACATGATATGCTTGACTCGTATTTCCCCACTTGATGACTTTACAATTGATTATTTAGAGGAGAAGAGAAAGGTATACTGGTCAGTCACAGAAACACAGAATATAGCTGTAAAACATGCAAATACGACATGGGAAAAGTCTTGCCTGAGAATGAGCTTAATTTTTGCCACTGTACAAAGGAGTGGGGAGGTTGTATACAAGCAAGACATCATTTCTGGTCAAGGCAAACAGATGTCATCAAAACACAGCAACTATGATGACTGTAGGAGTGGGAAGTCTATCTTCTAATAGGAAACCAGAAATGTGAAATGTGAAAATGTGGTGGAGAGACAGATGAGCCATTTAAGCACAAGAGCAGATATATAACACTGGCCATGACTAAATTCAGTCTGTAAGCTGGAAGAAGAAATCACTTTTAGAACTGGTTCATTTCAGACTAGTTTAAAACTGGAGTCAAAAATCCACTTATAAACAATTTAAAGTACACATCACTCATGATTCTGTCTGATCCAATATTCTTCAGATTTTTATATTTATTATTTATGTTTATTTTGAGCAGATGCTTTGTAAATTAAAAATTTTATCTATCTTCAAGTACTACTTGAGTAATAGTACCAAATTCCTGAAGCAGGACACAGAATTAAACAATGGAGCTGTAGGTCAAAACTTTATAAGCAAGACTGATTTATCTCTTTATTACAGCAGAACAGCTAACAATTACCTGCCAGAGTTCCTTTTGAAATTGTTTTGGTCAATATTTCATCTAGTGACCTGAATACTGGCATAGAAAAAATACCAAGTAAACATATGATACATAAAGACAGATTATATGCTGGTATGTTGAGGGTCAGGAACAGAATTCAAAACTAACTGGCACTTTAACACATGGTCTGGAAAGGCAGGAAACATTCAGCAAACACATAAGCGAAGTACTACACCTAATAAGCAACCTACTGAATAAATTCAGACTGGAGAACAGTGGGCTAGGAATCTGGCAGCATCAATCTATGAACCACAGCAGATCACAGGCTGAACTCTGTCAAGAATGTCATATGGCTACAGTATAGACAAATGTCATAACAGGTTACATAAACAGGAGTGCTTTCTTTCCTGAGGACAGATGAAGGAATCCTTATGCTGTACTCCACTGTAATGCTCTGGCAGCTCCTTGCTCAAGATGAGGATCTCTTAGAAGGACCAGAGTCAAACAGCAAGACTGGTCAGTGAAAGCCTCACTTACATAAAACAAAGGAAAAAACTGAACTTGGACGGAAAACATAAAAGTCTGGAAGAGGGAGATGCTATAACTTTTCTGATGTTGTTACTCATAACATTCATAGAGAAACACAAGCTTTGAATTGCACAAAGACTAATACAGTTTCGACTTCACCAGAGCAAAGAGTATAAACCACTAGCTCCAGTGACACTGTGGAACTTCCCTACTGAAGACCTTAAGAAACTGGTTATATATCTGCCAGGAAATGTGGGCATAGCTGGTTTTCCTTAAAGGCACTGCAATGGACAAACCAATCTGTAGTGATTTCCCTCTTGCTTTGACTTCTACAGCTTTAGCCATTGTCAATCAGAGGTTGTCATACCAGACATGAATGCTGTCATATCAGAGGTAAGATGCACTATGGATTTACCTCAATATGTTTTACAGATTTTTTTGCCAGTTCTTCCATTTAACCCAGTCTGGTCCACTTCTGCACTTTGTTTGAGAGAAGCAGTTTGCACAAACACTGCCGTCTGTAAATTGGGCTTGAAACTAACTGTTATTCTTAAAAATACCATTTAGTTTGTGCTTGCCTAAGGGCATAAAATAATAAAAAATCACACAATTTGTAGTTTGACCACTATACTGTTAAACAAGATTATCATCTTCCCTCATTTTGTAACAACAAATGCTACTAGATTGCCTGTATGACCAGAAGCCATTCCTTTTCTTCATCCAGCTCCTAATGAAAAGTTCACAATTACTAGCTCTAAAATCTTTTCTCTCTCCCCTCTTCCCTCCTATTTTTAACTGCTGATGAGAAAACTACCACTAAATATGAAGAAACAGCCATAGAACACCCCTTGTAGTCTCCAATACATTCAGATATACTGGTTCTGTGGTATTATGAGCATTTGCAAAAATTTTGTTTCAGGACTTACATTTTCCAAATACTCGTCTACTGGTGGCTATTCCCTACCATCCCTAAATGTACTTTTTTCCTCCTATCTGTAAGAGAAAATTCAGTTTTCCTTGGTATATTTGTGGAACCCCACTTTATATATCTGCATACACATACAACTTAGAGTACACCTAGCTTTAATTCTTTTAATACCACTGTTCTGATACTTGTATCCTTAGTGCTCAGGACTTCATTAAACTTATTACAGGTATTAAATTTTAATTAGGTATACCCTGTTTTAATGCTGTGTGCACACAGGCTCTTAAGAGGTATGTTTCTTCTATTATTCATCTATATTATGGGGTACATTAACTTCTTTGCACAAAGGCTTTTTTGAGACATCCTTGTGAAGTGGTGGAGACTTCTGGCAGCAAACTCCTTCCTTAGGAAAAGACAACAACATTAGTTTAAGCTTTTTATCTCAAAATACGTTCCTTTTTTCCTTAACTGCTTCCTTATCTTGCAATTTGAACTACTTAGTTTGCAAAATTTACTTCTGCCTTCCATTGAGAATAGACTTCACAAATGAAACACAGCCATTCCTCCCATTCTTTCTACCAATTGACCTTGTTACACATCATCTTTGTGGCATCAATGGAATGTCATGTTTGAAATGAACTGTTGAAATCAACAGGTTTGAAATATTATTTACTAAAACTTTGTGTGATCTACTGGCTTTAAACCAATATTCCCAATTAAAACAAACAAACCCACCACAAAACACTTGTAGGCAAGTGATATCAGCATTTACATTATTTAGAAAACCAAATCCGTCTATCTTACTGTGATTCCTGAGGCACAGCTCAAGCTCAGCACACTTAGGTGCCTTTCGGAAGAAAATTGTAGGGATAGGGTGGTCTGTCACTTGCAAAGGGCAGGGAATAGGCTACTCAACTCTGAAAGAGATCAGAAAAGTAAAATTCCTGGAAGAATACTATTAGGAGAAGAAAGATGTAAAGTGGTGAAAGATGTAATGTGGTGAAAGATGTAATGTGGTGAAGTGCTAACCCATCCTCAGCTCTTGCCTATAATTAAGAAAGAAAAAAGGAAGAGCAGGATCTAAAGTTTACTATTGCAGCATTTCTCTCCCTTTTTGCAACCACAGATATCTTTATCTCTTCCATTCTTCCATCACCTTGAGGATATCTACTGTTTGTTTCTCCTGTGCTCATGAACCTTTAAGGAAAATCCACTGCCTGAACAAGAAACTCCTGGCAACGGCAAACAGCAAATAGTCACAATATTTAAACTGGCTGTACAAAATGATACACAGACTATATGCTTAATCCTTGACAGCTGCCAGTAGTGAAAGAAATGTTCCTGAATGTCAGTGACGGATACATTTCTCTGAGGTAAGGTCTGCCTTGTGCAGCCACTGCAAAATTAGAAAACAAGCCAGCAAAGAGGTGCTGGGGGATGCACTATAGCCCAAATTGCTCCATCCAGCATGGAACTTAGAAAAACTCCCTGGCTGTTTTACACTACACTTTCTTATCACAGCCCCAGAGGGCTTGCAAGTCCAGACCACTATCTTAGAAGACCCATGCAAAAAGAACAATGCAACCCTTTTTTTCTTGCTAGAGAAATTACTAATTGCATTTCAAGGATAAGACAGAAAAGCCTACATTGGAAAAAGAGGAAAGTAGTTAACTTTATGCATTTAAGTCCTGATATTACGTGCTTCTGTAATTTTAAAGTCCAATGAAACACAGAAGACATACCTCTAATTGGTAATACAGGAAATACAAGATAAACAAGAAGTATGTCAGAGCAAATTGTAGGAAACAGGAAAAAGAACATGTAGCCTGGAAAAACATCACATTAAAGAGGACTCTTTCTCTGTTGTGCTGTGATCCCTAAAAATTAATGGAAAATTCCTCTTTTCAATGAAAAGACAAACTTAAGCTTTGAGTTTTCATAATAAGACATGAAGACCCTAGAAGTCTGAGAGCAACAAAAGTTTACCAGAAGTTGTGAGAGAAAGAGTTCTCAATTGCTCACCAGCAGGTCATCTCAAGGCCTCTTTTAATAGCCCCTTCTGCCATCTATTTCTGATTGACTTGTCCAGTCATTTAGCAAGCCTTTGCAGGTTTGTCATGGCAATGAAAATTAATTAAGAGGTATTTCAAGACTCAACTGGATATTCTCCAAATCACACAAGCATCAAAAAACAGTAAGTTAAATTCCTCCTGTTACCAGGAATGCACTAAATAACAAGAACTGGGAGAAGGGATGTTGGCCAATATTTACCATTCAGAGCCTTCCTAGGTCTACCATTTTGTTTTCACTGATAAATTTAATGTACCTTTCAATGCCATTTTTCCACAAACACAAAATTAATAGAATGGTCAGTGAAAATAAGACCTTCAGAACCCCTCTTTTCCACTCTTCCCTCCAGCTCTAATCATTCAATTTACTGTTGTCAGAATGCTCCTGGTTTGCAACTACCTGACTTTCATTTTTATAGTTTTAATACTTCTTATCTTGAATATTTTAAATAGGTTATTTTTCTGGATAATTTGTAAGTTGATTCTTTGGATCAGCTGCAGGGGACCAAACCAATTTAGCTTTTTGCACTTTCTTTTTAAAGGTGAGCTCATAAATTTAATGTAACCAAAAACATTATGCCTATTGTATAACTCTATGATAAAATTCTGCTTCTTGCTGCCTCTTGCTTTCAGAGCATATTCAGCTAAGAGAATATCTTTCAACATCTCACATAAAATAAATTTTTTAATTACTTGCAATTGTCTCTCAATAATAACCAGCAAATTATTGTCCCGTTCTTATCTTCTTTTTGCACTTCCTGTTTTGTGTCAAACATTTTCCTTCTTTTCCAGATCTATGAAGAAGGCTCACTATGGGCAAGTCCACCTCATCTGTCCAAACTGCTCCCAATTCCCTTTCTCCAAAAGTTAATACCTTACTCCGTTTACCCATCTTTACCTAGACACACAG
This sequence comes from Toxostoma redivivum, assembly GCA_013397375.1. NCBI lineage: Eukaryota > Metazoa > Chordata > Aves > Passeriformes > Mimidae > Toxostoma > Toxostoma redivivum. Next base: position 182,577 of record VXBI01005640.1, read on the forward strand.
TCTAATCTTTTTTCATCCATATACCTAGTATTTTCCTGGTTTTAATTACTTATAGTCTCTATTTTCTCTGTTCTCATCTGTACACGTGTAATTTATCCATTATTGGTATCTCATAATTGTATATAGACACTTTCACTGACACATAAGAAACAACAGAGATTTACTACATTCTTTTCTTAATTCAAGATGAGGTTTACATATGCAAAGTACAAAAAGGCAGGCCGTGAGCTGACCAGCCATCCTGACAAAAGAAAAAATAGGGAAAGGTGCAACAACTGATTGTTGTTTATTTTGGCACTATAAGGGCCCAGACAGGAATACATACACCTTGAACAAAAAAATGTGTAATTCTAAAAAGAAAGGCAATGCAAAAAAAATTGATTCCTAAATGGTAATTCCCAAGTAGTACTTCAATTTTGACAGGCAACCTTCCTCACAAATTTTAGTGCCTCCATCTGGAAGTAGTACTGCCTGCTTGCTTAAGCGCTCCAAGAGAGAAGCTGGAACTCAGTTTTTCTAAGTAACAGCATCTTTAGACACCATGTTTTGTGCTACTCTAGTGACATTTTCCAGCTTTTCTGATGTAAATTATTTATCTTAAATGACCACACAGATGTCCTATTCAGGCTTGCAATGAGTGAGAACATTGAGATGTACTTTAAACTTTTGATTCAATCATGTAGTAAGTGGGAACGCATTTTAAAACACAATAATAATCGGGTCTTACTTTGATTTGGTTGATATGAAAAGCCTGGAGTGTAAACACAGGTGCGTTTTTGTAAATCTCATGTATAAAAGGAAGCCTTCTGTACCTGTAAATGCTCATTTCTAACCTCTCAATTCATGTAGAATAAATTACTGTCTAGAAAGAATATACTTGGATGTTTGCACCCAAGCATGCAACAGGACTGCTTATTTTTTAGGCACTCACCTTGTAAACCCTACATATGCAATTCGTATTTTGAGAACAACTGCGATGAAAGCCTATAACACTGAGCATAAACTTCTTAAGAAAAAGTGATGTTAGGACATTTTAAAGAGAACTGTGCCTAACTGTAGAAGGCGGCATTTTTCAGTGCGATGGGATCCAGTGAGAACCAGGTGTTTACTCACTTGCAGTTTCTGAATCTGACTGGATCCAAAAATTTTTGGATGTGGTTGATATCTGGATCTATCCAAGTCCAGGTGTGGCCTCGGCCTCACAAGTGCGCTCTCCTTCCCCACAGAACGCCGCAGGCAGCCGCACGCCTGGCAGGCGCTCCGGGACACCCTGCCACCTCCTCCTTCCGCACGCCTCGCCAGCGCGGGGGTCGGGACGCCCTCCGCGGCGAGCCGGCGGCCGCGGCTGCCACGTCCTGCGCTCGCTGCAGGACGAATTCTCGTACCAGCGCTTTTCAACTCGGAAAGGGGGACACAGGAGGCTGTCCGCCGCGGAGCGCAAAGTTCAGCCGCCCGAAGGCAAAGGCGGCGCGCAGAGCCGCGGCGGGACGCCTCCCGGCGATGCCCTCCCCCTCCCGCCCCGCGGACGGCTCGCTGGCCCGCGCCCCGTTTCACACCTGGCTAAGAAAGGGAAGGCCACGGCCCCAATCTTTCTGGCATACCTGTCCCCGCGCATCACCTCCCGCGGCCCGCGGCGGGAGGCCGGGGCGGCTCCGCTGACCGCCCCGCNTCCTTCTTCCGAGGGCCTTGTCCTCCCCTCCGGGCCGCTCCGGTGGTGCGTCCTCCGAAGTTAGCCCGAGGAAGAAACTAGGAAGAGCTTGGAGTAGTGCATTGAACCGCACGGGGGTTAAATGATGAGGGGTTGGGAATAGTGGTTCTGATCAATGATTGCTGCTGTGCCCTCTTCCCGCCGCTCTCCGGGGATTAAGTAACTTGCTTGTGAGACCTCTCACTGTTCCTGAGCGCCAGCTTCTCCCTCTATCCCTAGCTACATGGGAANAGCCCGGGAGCCGCGAAGCTGCGATGGCAAGCGATGTGTGAGCGTTGGCAGCTCAGAGCCTCCGTGCGCTCCGACTCGGCCACCTCCCTCTCCCCTCCCTCCTCCTTCTCCTCCGCCTCCTATCTCCGCCCTCGCTCCCGCAGCGCCGAAGGCCAGGCGAAATGGCAGCCGTGTCGGCGCCGGGTTGCCTCGCTTTCCGCGCTCTTGGGCCCCGGGCTGCTGCTGGTCTCGTCAGCCGCCGCCCCCGAGCGCTGTCCCTGCCCCCCTGCCGCCCCCCCCCGCGCCGCCCCCCCCCCC
>VXBI01005640.1:186604-205252 GCA_013397375.1 Toxostoma redivivum
CTGCGGCAAGGCCTCGTGTTCCGTACCGCCGGCGGCCTCCGGGCCCTGCGTGCGCGGGGCGCCCGGCGCGAGGAGGAGCCGTGGGAGAGCCGCAGCTGCTCCGGTAGGCCGGGTCTGCCCTCGCCTACCGGCCCCGGGAGAGACTGCTAGGCTGCCAGGCAGGACAGGAACAGCCCCACCGCTGCCTCTTCGCCAGCCACCGTGTGCCCGTTTGCTGGCCGCACTACACATATATTGCGCGTCGTCATTTAATGCGGCCCGTCTGTCCGTGGTCACTACCTTCAAAAAGAAAAGTGGGTGGCTGCTGGTTTGGCAGAAGAGCAGTGGTTCAGACCCAGACAGAGAGGACAGAGCTTCTGCTCCTTCATCCGTGTCTCCATGCAATGTTGCCACAGCTCTGCAACCTGCTTCCATAAGCAGAGCACATCTGGGCCTAGAGAAGATGCAGCTGGCAATTGGCAGCTGTCTCAGGCACTGCCAGGTGCCTGGCTGGGGTAGGAGAAAACTCATGTCCACGCCAGCCCAAGGTTGTTGTTCAGCAGTCTAAGCTTTTGAGCCACTGTAGTAGTTTTGGGCTAGCTGTAGATCTACTCATTGTGCTAGGAAGTTAAAATAATTGGTCCAACAGACCTACTGAGGATCTGTTGCAGGTTTTGAAGGAATTTGAATATGAGAAGTACCATTGCAATGCACTAATGTAAATCCATGAATTACTTCTCTGAGAAAAAGGTGACTGACTTTGTAGGCAAAAGTTGGGCAGCTGTCACTCTCTTTTTCACTGAAATATGAGAAATTAAATACTTTACAGAAAAGTTATAGAATAACATGGAGTTCCTTTTTTCTTCCACCAAAGCCCATGTCCCTACCTTTGAAGTGGCTGTTTTCCTAGAAAAGTAGGAACAGTGAAACACAGAAAGCCAAAGAAAAGTTTTCCACTTCAGGTGATTCTCTGCTTTAGGTTCATTAATTTTTCCTTTACACATGGGCATTTTACTAGTGATTAATGTCTTCCCACATCTTTCGATTGTTTTTGAAGAGTAGGAAGGAGAAAAATACATTCTTTGCTTCCCTGTTTGCTTGATATCTCCGAGAATTTATCTGCCAGTGATTGCCTCATCTCTGTTAGTATTTCTTTTTGTAGTTTGAATTATCATTTCCTCAACATATTCCAAGGTACTGTTTAGTTCTGTTTGTAGATTTAAGACTTCATGGCTTGCCTACCCTAGGATTTTACAGATGGTGACTTACTGTTGAGCATATTGTTCTTCTATTGAAACCGCAGTTAACACTCTCATTGGATTCAGCAGGCCCTCGTATGGATTGTAGCTGTTAGGACCAGGCAGTTCCATCTTGTTGCTAGTATTCATAAATACACATTCCTTGAATATGACATTAAATATCCTGCGGCAATTAGCCTTCCTTATTCATTGGTTCAATGATAATTACACAAGTCAGCTCTCATCCTGTATCTGGAGGGCTTAAAGTCTGCTCAATCATGAATATCCTTATAGAGTAGTGAATCATGAACACCTTAGAGTAGTAAGTAGCAATCAATGTGACAAAACCCGAGCCTTATGCAACCCCAGTTTAATTTTCTGAGGAGGGTAAATTAAAAATCTCTTTTCGCATGTTTTCTCAGAGAATTTTACTGTTGTTTTGACTGCCATATATTTTGCTATAGATGATGGATAAAAGATGCACACTACAAAGAAAAAGCCATACTGTCATTACTTACTTCTAACTTGTCTCACTTTAGAGCACCGGCACCAAAGCCACTAGGAATCAGTTGATTTGATAAATACATCATTGTTCCCAAGTATCTTTTCGTAAAACTGCATCACATTGCATAGCCTAAAAAAATGTTGTGAAAAATGTACTATATATAAAAACAGCTTCTGGAAAAGAAGGGCTGTAGTCCCCAGAGGCATTTTTTTCTGTGATTATAGTCCTCTTTGCTGAGGCCACTGTGTTAGATGCAGTTATAGCTAGTGTGAGAGCATTTGGATGTTGGTTGTGTTGTGAAGCATTTGAATATGTTTCAATATGAACTCCAGACTGCAGTAAGTGTACTAGATATGAGGGGAGTGGAGAGACCACTGAAGGGACTGGCAGCAGCGTGGGTTTTATTCAGCGTACCTGCTGTATGTGGGCTATGTAGCTGGTAGCTGGGCTTGCTTCTGAGCTCTGTGGGAGACCAGAAAGCTTGTCTGTCTGTACACACCACAGGGAAAGTTTTTATCTCCTCTTGGCAAGGGCACTAATTTGCTCCATTTCATCACGGTTGTTACACCTGTGCCTCTTGTTTCCAGACACACACACCCCTCCACCCCCTTCTTACCTCTTTCCTGTGACAAAAGTCAGTATCTATCTTGACTGCTCAAAATGCAAATTCCACGGGTGTCTCTCTTGTCCTTTATTTATTGATACCGATCCCTGAATCCCTCTGCTATTGTTAATCCCATATGATAGTCATCCAGAATCTGACCTCAGTGGCTGTTCTCACTTCCCTCCTATTTGATCTAATTGCCTCTTGTTTTGCTGTTTTGCCTACCTAGTCCTGAAATTATTCTTTCCTTTCTAGTTCTTTCTCAGCCTGAAAAATTCCTCTGGTTCACCAGGTCTGGCAGCCTTTTTACTGTGCTGTGCTTCATGTCAGCTCCCTAACACTCCTGTATGTTTTGCAGATCAGTGCTCCAGAGATATGTTAGGCACCCCAGGGTCATAATTAAGGAGGAAACCATGTAGGATATATAAATTCAAAGAAAGTGGCAGCTCAGCGTCTTCCAGGAAGAAGTCCTGCAAGCAGATGTGCTCGCCTCTGAAGACATTCCAGAGCACAGACTATTTTAAGAATAAACTGGGAATATATGTTCATCAGCCTTTGGAGAGGGAAAGTCTGGGACATAATAGATGAAAGAAAGGAAATCTTCAAAGAGCGGAGGTTGTGTCAGGGAGTTGTTTAGAGGTTGCCTTAGAAAGATGGATAGTTTTGGAAGGAGTATTTAGATTTCCTTAGTTTCAAGCATAACTGTTTTTACTGGTTTTTATAAACAGTGCAGCTAGGTCACTTGACACCATACAATCCAATTTGCTGGTGCACAGTTCTTTCATCTGCAGTTTTCCATGCTTCAGGCTTACCTCTGATTTTATGTATTTTAACTTCAAATGCTTTTGAGTAGAATTAAGTTTCTGGGGTTTTTATTTGTTTTTTAATAAAACACTGGTTTTACATATGATCAATTATATTAGCAGATTTTTTCCTCACAAATACCTGTCTCTTTATCCTTTGAAGCAGAGTATGTATTTTGAGTACTTTACTGTTCTCATTAAAAGCCACCTATGTAGGTCCAAATTTTGAGTGAGAGTTTTCACCTGTACATTAGACACTTTTTTTGTTACGTTCAACAGCCAATATGTTGAGACTGCTCACCCCCCTGTATAGGGTCTGTACACCTAACTCTGTGCAGTCCACAGCAAAGCATGACTTCTTATTACTCTTTCCACTTCTTGTTGGTCACTAGGGGCGTGAACATGATAATTGACAGCAGACTTTAAAATAAACTTTCTGGGAATGCCAAGGAGGAAAGCCTTTGGCTTTCCTGAAGGCTTCCTTATATTCCTCCTGAAGAGGACATGAGAGGCAGGACAGGTAAAAGTAATCAACTGGGATAAAGAAGCTGAGGCAGCTGAAAAGAAGGAACTGAAGAAAATTGAAGTGGGTATTTACCTCTGTCAGGGTGTGCTCCAGCCCAAGCCTCAATTTTTCTCTGAGCTCAGTATCAGAAGCTCAGTGATTCATGTAAGGAATCAAAGGGAATGATCCTTTATTTCTTGCCTGTTGGTAGTAAAGCAGTAGCATTTGTGTCTGGATCTAGGAATAGTATGTGTCTAGGCTTTTTCTGATCACTGATAATTGGACTGATACTGCCATATTCATGTACTATGTGGATTTCCTTCTGGTTTTATGAATAAGGCTGCAGTGTCTATTTTTCACCCTGTGAACAGAATGTCACTCTTACCTTTACATATTTGATTGTGCTTTTTGTAGTTTTTGAAGGAGTATCTCCCTCTTATTACACTTATAGCCATACTAGCAGACATCATTTGAAGAGATGCTAGTATTTGTTGCACCATCTGAAGAGACTCCTTCTTGTACTAATGCCTGTGCCAGCATACTTATTTGCCATTTTCCCATTTGTGCAAATACATGTCTTTGGGCTTTGATCTAAACTGTTATTTTTTTTTCAGCATATTTCTTTTTGTTTTATTTTTTATTTTTTTTTATTCCACAGATCTAGTTGACGGTGCAAATAGCCATACTAACTTTACTGGTAACACACAAAGCATAGCTAGAATGGCTAAGGCATGGAGAGAAAAGAAGCAGGGATCTCTTTCAGCTGTCTTCAGTACCTGACACAGCATCCTGTAACAGTGAACCTTGAGTTCTTTTCAGAAGAAAAACTGCACATTTTCCTTCTCCAGCTTCTCATTGGATTGTAAAGTTTCAATCATAGAATCTCAAATACACAGAAAAAATTAAGTATAAAAATGACACTTTAGTGTTTGGCTATGAATTTTAGCTATGGAAATTATCACAAGGCCCCTTTGATATAATGGTGGAAAGCTTTTTTCTGAAATTATTTGTCTGAATGAATTGAGCCATTTGGAAGAAGATGAGGCATTTTTTCACCCAAGTTCACTGGAGTTAACATTCCAGCTAACTTGTTTCTAAATTGTCCTCTAAGTGAAAATTATTGTAGCTTCCCTATTCTAAATAGGGTAATAGTAAATTACCCTACAATAAATAGTAAATAGTAAAATGGACTCAGCTGCACTGCAAGTACTGTACTGCAAGTATCTGTAGGATTTTTTTTCCTTACAAAGTTACGGTATCATAGAGGCCGTCAAATCCTACTGTTGTCTTCTTACACCAGTATGTTGTTGGTAGCATTTCTTTGTTGGCATGCATTTCTTTGCATTAAACTTGCTTAGTGTAATTTGTTGGTCCTTGAATTCAAAAAGAGCTTGTTTACTACAGCCAGTGTCTAACAGAAGATGTGACTTGGAAGTGTTGAGATTATTAATGGGAAAGGAGGTTGGAAGAACATTAGCCTATCCTTTAGGAAGTATGGCAGGCTTTTTTTCTCTGTGTTCCAGGCAAGGAACAATTTGGGAAAGAGTATAGTAGGACATACAGCCTCTGTTTCTAGGTAATTGAATAATAATAATTAATTCTGTTACAATTCAGTCATAATTCTCTTCAGGGAGTTCAAGGCCAGATCTGTGGCATAGCCTTTTCTCATAAGATACCATGCAGCAGCTTACTTGCTCCTGAATAGTGAAGAATTTAAAGAGTTTACCAATCAGAAGAGTAGGGAAATCTCTATGTTGGGAAACCTCTACCCTGTTATGGTAGTAATTTAACCAATGCCAAGACTGCAAAAATGGAAGTTCTTGTTGATGTTTTTTTATTAGTTTTAAACAAAAATGGTAAAATATTTAGCTCTATTTCATACATCCTGTCAGATTTTAAGTCTGAAAGGAAACGGAGGGCAGAAACATCCACACCAGTAAGAATGGCCCAGCTACAAATACAAATACTGTGAGTGACAAGTGTTCCTTTCCATGGGGGTGATGCTGGTGGCATACCTTAGAAACTCATTTTACTGTGTCAATTTACTAAGGAATTTACAATTCTGGTGCTTCTGTTAAAATGAATAGAGGAAATGCACATCTCTGCAGATGCCTCTGCTCTGCCTGCTAAAGAGGAGAGGTGTGCTGAAAGTTTCTCTAAAGGCCTCTATGACTTCTTTGATTTAATGCAAAGGACAGAATAATCTATTGATGAGAGCACTTTCTTTTTCCAAGTTTTCTTCTTCATATACTGATATCCTTTTCTTCAATTTTCTTTTTTTCCCCCATATCTGCAATAAATCTGCCTTTACTTCTCTGCTTGTCATGAACATTTTTCTTTTCTTTTTTTGTCCAGCTCATAATTTTTCCCCTTCATTGTCCCCAAGACATCTGTTCTGTACATACTACTCACAGGATGTTACTCTCTGTCCTCACCTCTGTTTACCATGAAAATCAAGGGCCATTGTTGCTGAAAGTTTTCATGGATGGTATTGGCCATGATGATGTGTAATACAGCGTTCTGAGAAATGCTTACTTAGGTATTGTATCTTCCTGATAGAGAGCAACCTAGTGCTCTGTAACTGGTAGTCCGTGTTCAAAGTGCAGAGTCCAACCGTAAGGGTTAATGGTAACTCTGGAGAAGTTACAGCACTGATGACTTTTCAGCACAGTGATATGTCTGTGTATACCAGCACTGGAGGAAGTAACTGGTGAGGAAGAAGAAGGATCTGTTTTGTTTGATCTGTATGTGTTTTGTTGGCTTGTTAATTCAGACAACTCATTTCTCCCAGAGAGTTCTGGTAATGTTATATTGTACATAAGCCTCCCATGTGTCCAGTTAACCAATCAATGTGCAATCATTGCATGAAATGTAGTGCCTGGAGAATGATGGTAACTAACAGGTGAAATTAGAATATCTATAGCCACAATGCATCATCTCAGTTTTAGGTAGATTCTTAGTTGCTTATCTACAGATAATTTTTAGATGGACTTTTGATTCTGTTATATTGTGTTATATAACAAGAGTGAGGAAGAAAGGCACAGGAGAGAGAAGAGGTAAGGAATTATATATTTTAAAAAGTAATTAATTCTAAAAAAAGCTAGAAAAGTTTAGGCCCTGGTCAAACTTAAGACTGAAATGGATATTTTTTTAATAACTGATAAGAGTACTGTGCAACTTTACTATGTGGGCAATATATGACATATGATCTCTTTTATCTCTTTAATTTTCTTGCTCTTAAATGCTCACACATTTGTAAATGATGTGATTTTGCAATAAAGTACATTTTCTATGTAACTGTTTTTTAAAATGAAAGTAATTTAGGTTTGGATTTTATTGTGAGTGATGCAAAAGACAGCTTTTGCTGTCTTTCTCTGCTCTTAGGAAATGAAACTGGCACAGTTGATGAGGAGATTAGATTGCTCCCAGAATATTTACACACATTCTGGAAGAAATATAAAACACTGGTTGTAAATCATATCAAGTTCTGCAAACACTCCACTCTTTCTTCCCTTCTGCATCAGCCTTAGTTCTTTTTTGTCTCTTCTGTGTTGATTCCTCAGTTGAATTATTCAGAGCCACATGTTTTATTTTAAATTTTTGATTCAGCAACTGAGCAACTCAAAAGCAAACAGTACGAATGAGAACATTTGACAGTATTCCTGTTAAAAGTCTGGTGCCTCTCTGTGACCCTTTGCATTTACATTGTTTTTCTTCATGTTGCAAAATGCAGATTATTCCATGAAACAAATATGATGCAGAGACTCATTTAGCATAGAGAATGCATAGTTTTGATAGTTAGCAGTTCCAAAAACCACTGCAAAAATCTTCATTAAAAAGGAAAGAGCATCTCTGGAGAGCCACCCTGAATGCGATGTTTGCATGTTGGAAAGTGAATGGATTTTTTTCTGTTCTACAGTCAGGGCTCTCACCTTGAAAATTCTCAATGTAAGAAGTGTATGCATAGCATACAGTTTATCACCACTGCCAATATACCAGTTAATTATGTTCCCTTAGCCTTTCATAAGTGCTTCTTGAATGCAACCAAGTCATGTTCACGGATACACACGCTATGAATGTGACATTTAAAAGCTAATTTTGAAGCTCTACCCAGGAAATAAACTCTGTAATCATCAGTTTGTTTTCTGGGAATGTGCCTTGAACAAGGTCTGTGTGACCCTGAGAGATAGCACCTTAAAATGTGTACTAGCTCTCCCTGAGGGATAAAAAAGACTAAGCCTTCTAACCAGAAGAGTCATATTTGTACCATCAGAGAAGCAATACTCTCTGATTTATAGAATCAGTTAGAACTTACCAGCACAGATAGATAAATTAGAAAGTGAATTAAGTGGCACAGGGTATAACAAAATCTAGCTATCTATCCATCTATAAAGTAAACCAAACCAAAAAAGTAGATAATCACTCCTAGCACTAAAATAATGACTAAGATATGACAGTTTCTGGTAGACATTTAGTAAAAATATCTTGTTACTTTCGCTGTGGCAGAGGAATACTGCAACAGGCAATAGACAGTGTCATGTGCTCACTTAGTCAATTGTATAATCTGACTTGCTTGGTCAGCTCCAGTTCTGGCCAGTTTTCTGATCAACTCCACAGCTGTATATCACTCTCTCTTGTCATCAGAAAAAACAATCCACCTTTCCATGAGTATAATAATGAAGAGAATCTGAGTCACTGAATCAGGATGATGTGTTCCCAGCATACCTGCTGGAGGTCACTGATTCAGGTCACATAACTACAATGCTGGCTGACTGTCTCTGGAGTGGGTCCAAATGTATTCATTCCTGGTTTGGAGTCTTTATATGCACATTTTGCTAACGTGTTTTGTTAATACTGCTGCAAGATGGTCTCAAGATGACAAAGGTGGTGCAAGTATTTCTGAGCAATATTTTTACTGTTGCCTTGGGTACATGAAATGATGCTGTAATCATTAGGAAAACAATAATTCCTCCTCCAACAGAACATGCTTTATTTAGCACCAGGAATACCACAGGTGAGGACGAAACAGAAAACATAAACAGAGGAAAAAATATAACACAACCAGCAGGCTTTTCATCTCTTAATGTCATATGGAGATGGTGTGGGGATGAGAAGTTAACACATGGATGCCAGCTGTAGCAACTAAATGTCTCAAGGAAACTTGTTCTTAGTTAATGAAATCCATTCAAGAGTGACCTAATAAAAGTCTGAAGAGATTACCAGATTTATTCTTGGAAAGGAAAGAAAGTGAAACTCAGAGGCCAACAGACTCTAAACATGATGAAAATGTGACTGTTAATTCAGATTTTCATCTCCAGATGTTCAAATAAGTTTTTTTGCTTTTTGGCGTTTTTTGAGATAACAAGTTGCATAACAAGTTGTTGGAAAATTACCTGGAAAAGTACATAAAACAAAGTAATACAAAATCAGAATACAGTTATGTTCAGAAACAGGGCTGAATGTTCTGTGAAAAACTGCTGACATTATCTGAGAAGCATTCTGGCTTTACCATGAACTCATTTTTAGGAAAACTAGACTGCTATGCTGCCCCTGGAGCAACTGGGAAATGTTAACTTACAGAAAGATTACTGTACTGGGTTTATACTAACTGCAGCATATAGTACCTCAGTGCAACAATGCAGCTGAATCTAAGATGTGCTGGATGCGTGATATTGCATCTCTCCTAGTCCTTTCCCTCTGTATGGGAACCTGGAAATGACAAGGGGTGACTTGAGGTCCTCTTATAACCTGTGAGCCACCTCTTATGCCTATCATGCTTGCATATGTGGAACTCTGTATTGCAAACATAACCAAGATTTTCCCCGTGCTGCAGACTTATTTTTTGTAACACTACAAGTTCCAGGTAACACTATTAATTTTGTTTGCCTGAATAGATAGAACTACAAGTAAATGAAGAGCACCTTATGCTTAAGACATGACTAGTCAAAAGCTTACACTGTTCTTTTGAAATGTTTATGGTAAACCAGTGTCCTTCATTGGCTGTCAAAGCAGCAAAAATGCTTAAATTATTTGAAGCCTAACTAGAGGCAATATCATTGTTCTATGTATTTCACATGAGATTTTGCTATTGATCAAATAACCTCAAAATTTGAACTCAAACTTTTAGGAAGCTGTTAATGTAATGAGTCTCATTAGTTTCAAACTGTTTGATCAGGGATCTGACTAAAAGCCATTTGACATTAATGGGAGTCATTATATTAAAGGCTGTTAAAATCAGTGCCATATACACATGCAGGCCAAGTTAAGAAAGCCTGTATGTGTGTGTGTGTGTGTATGTGTATAAAGTATTTGTAAATTCAGTTCTATACATGCAGTTGTTTTGCATGCCTTACAGAATAGGAAGATACGGAGACATATAGAGGGCAGTTTACTGCTCACCTTTAAACTCCATTGATTTTACCTCAAACCTTCTTAATTTTTTCCCTGCATTATCTTACACTAGTTCCAAATTCCTGCAAAAGACAGATGCAGGTTCTCAAGTTGTTAAGATGTAAAACTGTCAATATTATGTATTTCTTACTACATTCTCAGCAGAAGATCGAGCAGTGATATTTGAACCTTCTTGAATCTGTTTCTTCCAACAAGACAATACTAAAGGGTTGACTGTGCTGGATTTTCTGAGAATGTGAATGCAGCAGCTCATCGTTAGAACTTTATATTTAAAATATTCATTTCACATTTGGATATGGTTGTATCCCCTGTGTGTGAGCTCTTCAGGCAGCAGGACAGAGGAGATAAAAGGCTGCATAACATTCACACACACTAGATACATTTTTGCACTTCAAGAACTAACAAATAATAAAACCAATCCTGTTTAAGCTCATAAATACCTTCATCTGATGTCTACAGACAAAATTACATAAATGTAAAAGGCAATTTTTTCAAAGTTCTACTCTTATTATATGGAATTGTTTTCTAAAATGTTTTGCAACTGACATATAATGTTTGTTGCTAATTGAGCTCTGACATGCAGCCAAGTGGTTCAAATACATTATAAAATACATGTGCCATCAGATTTCATTTAAGGATATGTTTAGGTGTATTTAAAAGTTTGAATGCAATTATAAAATGCAATTTATATGCCAACAATTTGTCACCTTACTGCATGATTTTCTTAGGGGTGGTCAATTTTCTGACTCTATTTACTTAGTGTGGTTAGAAAATGTGTCAGAATTACTTATTTGTTGTATTATTTTGAAGCCTGGACATGATGTTAATGTTTGTTTCACAGGCAGTATGAGATATTTTCTTTATAACAATTCTGAAAAAACAGAAAATAAGTCATGTTACGCTTACTTAATATTCTTTTCAGTTAAGTATTTGAGGACAATGCCCTGGCTTTTAAGGGTTTTTTTGTGGTTTGGTTTGGCTTGGGTTTTTGGAGAGAGAGGAGCAGAATTGTGCTTGTGACTTTGCCATGCAGGATAGCAGTTTTTTAATATTGTTTACACTATTCTTTGAAGATCAGGATCTCACATGCAATAGAGGTATCTAGTGTGCCTGTGGATACATTTTGGCAGATGCTCTGTAAGCTTATATTGTGCTGCATGGATTAATTAGTGATCTAGATTTTTCTTCTTCCTGAGGCAGGGGATAGAAAAACAGGTACCTGAGATTAGGATCTTTTCCTTCTACAGGTTTTGCAACATAGGCTGCTTTATATTTGCCTTTTTTTGTGTGTTGTTTCCCATCTGGTTCATGATTTGGTTTAGTTACCCACTCTAAGGCACTTTGCAGAGAACAGATATTTATCAATCAGTGTTTGCAGAGTGTGCCATCCCCTTCCTGCCTGGGAAGCAGAAAGGGAGCATGGGGTGATATTGTGATGATGACCTTTTGCAAGCTGAGATGCAAAGCACCCCGTAGGAATTTCCTCCAGCACAAAGATATTTAACAAATTATCCAGTTCCATGGTGGGACCTAGTCAGTAGGTGGTCCATTTCAGTGTCCGTCTGTCTTTCCTCATCCTCCTCTTTGGTTTAGAGAAGCTGCAGAAAGAGGAAGAAGGGAAAAAAATGAAAAAAAAAAAAAAGAAAAAGGAAAAAAGGAAGCAAAACAAAAGCCAGCTATTAAACTGGAAAGACATGTGATCTGCATAATTGCTCTAATTGCAGTTAGTTCTGCAATGAATAGTCCTGATGTCAAATTCAACAACGACTTAGGAGAAAAAAAGAATCTCTGAGTCCTTTACTATAACATGAAAGACATAAAGAAACTCTTATGATCATTGCCATTCAGTTTAAAGAGCCAGTGACTAATTAAGAGGGAGGGTAAACAGTCCCATTGTTTAATTATTGAAGAAAGAGTTAAATTGGCAGGAATAAATAAACAAAATTAAACTATGCACCTCCCTGTCCTTTTTGAGTTGCACAAATTGGTATACAGTTGTGCATGGAAGCAGTAGTGGTCAGAAGGGATTTTTAACATAATTGTAGAAAACACTGTATCAAACATAGACTACTCTAAAAGTTCTGCTATCTAGAATTCCCAAGTAAACAGAGAAGAAAACCCATGTGGGCTATTGTCAGAAGCAAGATTGTCATCCACAGACCTGCAGACAGGGTTTAGAGAAAGGAAAGCTAGCCAGCCCTGACTCTTGTGCTTACTATTGCCTTGCACGGGACACTCGGTGTCTTTTTCCTGATTTCTTTAAATTGGGATAATAAAAGACAGTTACCTGTCTAATTTTTGTGTTATGAAACTTAGTGTCTGGAGAATGCATTTGGTGTAGAGGAGCAAAAGATTTATAAGCATCTTTCAAGATCTGTTCTTGAGACATGAGCAGTGATAAAACTTCTGTTCATATTTAGGAAGCCTATTTTACAGAGAGAAAACCTAATAAGGTTACCCAAATATAGTGTCTAGTAATAAAGAAAAGGCATGTGAGAGAAATGTTTATTGCCTATGTGGCCATGGCGTATGACCCCTGAAGATACACTGTTTTGAAAAATGACTAAAGTTTTTTTATCTTTCATTTCTACTTCTATTTGGTAGATATAGCACAGAAATAATTCCATTTTCCTTTTTTCTCTTTGAAAAATTAGATGCTTTAATCTTTGTGGTTGGTTGACCCTGATCAGCAATTAAGCACCCATCAGCTGCTCATTCACTCCTCCTTTATCAGAATGGGGGAGTGGATTGGAAAAACAAATGTGAGATAAACCTCAGAGGTCAAGATAAAGACAGCTAAATAAGTGAAGGGGAGAAAAGTAAAGGGGAGGGAAAGCAAAACCCAAATTATTAAAAGTCTGTGGCTCACTACATCCCAAAAACAGGCTGATGCTTTGCCAGTCTCTGAGCAACGAGTACTGTGGAAAGACTCATCCCCAAGTCTTTATTGCTATGCATGATGTTAGATGGCACAGAACATCCCTTTGGTCTTTTTGGGTCAGCTGTCTCAGCTGTGTCCCCTCTCAGCCTCTTGCCAATCCATGGCCTCTGCCCATATAAGGCAGAGTGAGAAACAGAGAACCTCGATGCTGTGAGAGCACTGCTCTGTAACAGCTAAAATATGGGTGAGTTGACAGTAGTTTTGTTCACAAAAATCATGCTGACTGCTGTGAAGAAATTTAACACCATCCCAACCAGACCCAGTACACTGAATCAAATTCTTAGATTCAGATACTCCAAAATTTAGGAAATTTAAGATTTACATTTGAGATTTGTGCTTTAGGACCATCTCTTATATTGAAGATGGGTAAAATAAAAAAAAAAAGGCACACTAAAAGAAAGTGATACCCAAGATGCACTGAGTGCCAACCCTTTCAAAAGACTGAAAACTTTCAACTAATTATTTTTGATCTCTCTATTTTTGTGCATTTTTGCACTTCTTGGGCTTTCTATAACAGAAGCTAAAAAGACTGCTGTGGTGAAATATCTGGACTGTCAGGAGATGGGAATCAGTGTGAATGGTATAAGAAAGCCAATACTAATGACATTTCCTGTCCAGTCGTCCTGACTATACATGAAAATGCAATCATGTTCAAAATAGCAACTGTATTTGCCTTGTTCCATGCCTGTCATCACATCCCTTTTTACATCCTTTATTCCCTGCTTTCTATTAGCCTATAAAGTACATATTGGTGCCTGTGTAGTCCCTTTTCACAGAAACAACATACTTTGGGAAGGGTATCTTTTTTTTTTATGGTCAAGTGATATTGGATATCAGAGATATGGAGCAGGGTGGCTTTTGATAGCGAATACTGATGTATAGTCATGTTACTATAAGACTGAATGTAGAATATACTAGCTATTATAGGGTATTGTTTCCCTCAGTTAATATTTTATGATGTGTGATATTAACCTTCCTTCCCCACTGTTGTACTAGCATACACCCTTATTATAGCCTGACCTGTGAGACTGAAAGCTTTATACTGGTGTTTCCTTTACGTATGACATCCTTCCCCAGTTCTCCTGAATAAATGAGCAGTTGTGGATGACAGGCAGAGACCAGCTTCAGGAATGAGGTTGCAGTTGTTTCATGCCCTTGCAACCTCCATAAATTGCAGGGTCAAGTCAGAATAAAGCTTGACTCTATTCTACCTTTTTGTTTCCGCTGATGACATTTACCATCCTTTGTTTTGCTCAGTGTGGCTGCTTGTCTGGCCCCTTCTGATGGAGTGTTTCTCCATCCTCATTTGGACCTTTAAGTTGTATCTGGGCACCAAATAAAACAGATGTTATGCAAAAACTGCTGCCTCTGGGGAAAACTGAAACCTGGATGTGCCACAAAGAAAACAAATCTGGGAAAACAACTGAGTGGAAGAAATCAACTTTAGAAAGTGTTCGCAACTTAATTCTTCTGTGAGCAAAGGGGATAACCAAAGAAGATGTAATTTTCTTTAGATTGCAAATAAAGAAAGCAGCAAAGAAGACAAAAGTTCCCATTATCTCCAGGAATAGATGAGTGTAATAATTCTGAATTTAATAATTTCTTTGGGCAGAATAAAATATTGAGAATATTAATTCTATCTGAAAAATTATGTGCTCCACTGGAAGTTGTAAAGAAACATATGGATGATGTAGAGCATTCAGACAGGAAGTAAAATAACAGGAAATTTCACAATTTCTTCTTGTGAGGCAGACTCGAATTGATTTAGAAATTTTACATTCTGAGTCCCCTGAAGAGGCCAAATTTCAAACATTCCAGAATACTGAGTACTCCAGAGAAGACAGAGGAAATACCTGTAAATCACTAAAGATATTTCCCCATATCCTGACGAAAATTTGTGGTAGGCAATGAATATTCCAGTAAAGTAGAGAAAATGAAAACTGTTACACAAACAGAAATGTAAAGAAACACAGAGGATTGCACGTAGTGCAGATTTAGAGCCCAGCAGAGCAGCATGGACTTTATGAGCTGGGACTCAAGCATTTAAGCGTTTGCTTTAGTGCTTAAGTGTATGCATATGGAGGGTACCAGACACTGAGAATAACAACAACACCAGTAATTTAGGGCATTTTTTCCAGGACTGTTAAGCAATATGGGAAATTATTGGACTAGTAATTAGACGGTGATTAGAATATCTATTATTTTGTAGGTTGTTTCTCGCAACAAATGACATAAAAAAGCAGTTTTGTTTACACTGAAGGAAAGCCAGTACCTCTGAAAGCAAACAATTAAACTGTAGGTTTCCATTGCAAAGCTTCTCCTCACTGCAGGCACAAGGAAATAAAATGTTTGGATAGGCAGGAATTTGCTGTAGTTCTCTATGCTGGGTCCTGGAGCTTGTCAGTAGAAGACTCCAGAAAAACAGAATGGATTTGAGGACCTCATACAAAACACTCTGCCCATAATTGAGAAAAGACAAAACAATACATGTTGCTTTATTCGTACCTCCCAGTACAAATTTGGACTGGCTCATGCCTGAGTATATGACTGCATTTCTGTCAAATCAGCTAGAACAAGCAGAACAGTATTTATTCTGGCTTCATGGTAACTGCAGGAGGACAGGTGATATGTGATCTGCCAGAAAATCTGCCAGGACAATGTTATCCTTTAAATACTTTTGTTTGGAACAAATTTGGATCCACAGAGTGAGTTTGAACTAGCAAAACCATTTTTTCTTATGAATCCTCAATATTCTGGATCCAGCATATGTGCCCTAATCCATCCATTTTTATGAAAGCATGGCTGAGGAATCAGAAGGCCAAGAGGACATGTGGGGAAAAAAGTGGATGTCCTTCACTTGTGTAGAGATTTCATTTACCAATAAATAAATATGTAGGAAATAAAATGTAATCCATTAACACGAGGAAGGTGGGGTCATCTTTCTTCCCTTTTGGAAGAGGAGACACACCATATTTGAGAGTTTGCCCAGACAGGCAATATATTTCATATGCTAAAAGCCCAATGCTTTGCTTAACCACATGCATGCTCTCAGAAGTATTGCTAGCATTTTAGGGAAACTCTGAGGTTCCTGAATGTATTACAGGAAACTGAAGTCAATGTAAGGTAAGGTTTCAAATTCAATTGATAAAATGAATAAATGTACATGCTTTCAGCATCTTATACTGCTAGTTATACTCCATAAAACAACCACCAAAATTATAATTGTGCTTTTTCTTTTTAGTGATTTAACCAGATGTGAACCTTTCCTGGAGAAGCAAGGCATGATAGGAGTCCTAAAGCTGACAGCCAGTATACTTGTGGCAGAAGCTTCCCTGAAGCTTGTCAGACAAATCAGAGTAACAGAATTGTTAGGGTTGAAAGGGGGCCTCGGGAGATCATCTAGTCCAACTACCCTGCCAAGGCAGGGCCATCTAAAGCACACAGGAATGTGTCCATCTGGGTGGGACACATATCTGGAGTGGGAGGCTCCACAACCTCCCTGGGGAGTCTGTTCTGGTGCTCTACCACCCTCAATGTAAAGAAGTTCTTCCTCATGTTGAGGTGGAACTTCCTGTATTTTAGTTTATTGGTGTTGCTTCTTGTCCTATCACTGGGCACCACTGAAAAGAGTCTGGCACCATCCCTTTGTCACCAGCCTCTGAGATATTCATACTTGTTTAAGAGATTCCCCTCTTAGTCTTCTCAAAGGTTTCTCTCTGCCCATTCCTTCAGCCTGTCTAGGTTCTGCTGAATAGCACAGCCTTCAAGTGCATCAGCCACTCCCCCCAGTTTGGTATCATCAGAAGACTTGCTGGGAATACATTCTATCTCTTCATCCAGGAAAACAAGATGGACAAGATTGGACCTGGTATTGATCCCTGGGAATGCCACTGACTACAGGCCTCCAACTGGATTCTACTCTGCTGATCGTGATCCTCTGAGCTTTGTCATTCAGACGGGTCTTGATCTGCCTCACTGTCCATTCATCCAACCCACAATTCTACAATGTAGCTTATCTGCAAGAATGCTATGGGAGTCAGTGCCAAAAGCCTTGCTGAAGTCAAGGTAACCAGCATCCATTGCTCTCCCCTTGTCAACCCATCCTGCCATGCTATCATAGAAGACTATCAGATTTGTCAAGCATGATTTTCCCTTGGTGAGTCCATGCTGACTACTCCAGATGACCCTCTTTTCTTTTACATGTATGTTGATGACTTCCAGTATTCCCTGTTCCGTCATGTTTCCATTACCGATTCCACCTTTCCAGGCTTCCAGTATTCCCTGTTCCATCACCAGGGATGGAGGTAAGGCTGACTGGCCAGTAGTTTCCCAGGTCCTCCTCCTTGATTTTTTTGAAGATGGGGTAACCTTGTCCTTTCTACAATTGTCAGACATGTCTCCCATTCTCTTTCAAAGATGATGGAGAGTGTCAGACCAACATCATCTGCAGGTCACTCAGCACCCAGGGGTGCATCCCAACAGGGCCTGTGGATTTATTGGTGTTTAATCTGTCTAGCCAGTCTCTAACCTGACCTCTGTGGCCAAGAGAGTATTCCTTTCTGCAGTCTTCTTCTCTTACGTCCAAAGCCTGAGACTCTTGAGAACCATCCTCAACAGTGAAGACTGGGGTAAAGAAACCCCCCAATAAGTTAATCTTCTCGTTAATCTTCTCTGTGTTTTCTGTTACCAGGATACCCATCTGATTTATCAGTGGCCCTATATTTTCCTTTTGCTGCTGGTACACTTCTAGAAGCTCTTCTTGTTGTATTTTTCAGACTCAATTCCAGGTAGGCTTTGGCCTTCCTGAAGATGACTTGCTGTATGTCATAGCATACAGCACACCAGCAAGATCCAGCAAGAGAAAAGGGAGAAACCTAAGTGTGCAGTATAGAGCTGCCCTACTTGGCGTTATCCCAAAGTGGATTTAATATAACATGAAACATGTCATATTTCATATCTTAATTCCAAAATTACACAAATAGTATAAGCCAACATGGACTGGCACTCTTACAAGAACACCCCAAACCAGTCTGTGTTTTCTTCCTTGGTTTTTCCCTTCCTCCTTCTAAAGGTGATAAAGCTGTACTTTCTTTTTCTCTCTTTTACTTTGTTGAGTTAATTTGAACTTGGATCAGTTTCCCAATCCATTTCACTGCAGGGCCACACAAGGACCCATTTTCAGATCGTTATGATTGACTTTCACTGACATAAACTATGTAACTCAGCTGCACAGTTTAACTAGTTAAAGCACCTATTTCATCTAGATACAGAGACAAAGGCATTCTGGTTCCATACTCAGAGAAGGCATTGCTGAGAGATGTGACTAGGACATGGAGGTTATTTTGTATCACCTCAAATCATTGTGAGGGGTGGAGAGAAGGCGACTCTCACTTCTGAGAGAAGAGTGTTCTGTCCCCTGTGAAAAACAGAATGGCAGGGCAGGAGGGAGAAGTGTCCGGCATTGTTCATTATTGCGGGGGTCAGTGTTTTTTTTGCATGTTAATCACTCTCTCTTTTGTATACTTTCTTTATTAGTATTGTCGCTGTTACTATTTGTTTTGTTGTCTCATTGCTGTTTCCAGTAAATTGTTCCTATCTCAACACACGATCTCTAACTTTTGTACCTCCAGTTCTTCTCTCCAGCAACCCACAGTGGGGGGGG
>VXBI01005640.1:205279-245078 GCA_013397375.1 Toxostoma redivivum
GGGGAAGAGAGAGGGGAGTGGTGAACAGCAGGATGATTTTATTTGAAATACTAAATTGGGGTGTACCATTCCTAAACCATGACAAGAGGAAAAGAAACTCTGACTTGGTTGCCACTTTTCAGTCACCACTATTTAACATTATTATCTTAAAATGGTCTTTGTTTGTCATGGATATTTTGTTCTCAGATAAGCTAGTTCAAAGATGATGCTGAGTGTGTACTATACTGTCAACATGACGGACCAGTGTTATAGGTAAAAATAAAAATGTGCCCAATCATAATTAAANGGGAATTGATGAATGTTCCTCCTCCGATTCCCGGAATCCTGTATTCAGGTGGAAGATGCAGATGGCTCTAGTTATCTCAGATGGGTATCTTTGCGGGCCATCATCTCCGGGCATCCTCGGTGATCATGTCGTCATCCTCAGTGATCATGTCATCGTGAATGACCATCTCCTGTGCAGCCGAGGTTTTCTTCATATGTTAATCTCACATTCCACCCTGGTCCGAAGTTTTGCCATCCTAAATTGAAATCCTTGCCCCCCCCCACTCCCTTCATACAGCAAGTTTGATTCACATATCTATATTTTATTGGCACGAATTACTAACTATATCCCTGACAACCAGAACGTGCAACTGTTATAGAGAGAACAGTTTGTCTGTTTATGAGGGTGATAAAAGTCTGTCTTTTTATTGTGTTCATTGTAAAATGTTACTTTCTTAGCTTCGAAAGAACGCTGTGGCAGTATGGACTGTACCATTAGAGGCTGAAGTTGCCGGACAGAGATTTGGACTGGGGACTGTGAAGCTCTTCTTGTTGTGCACAGCTGATTAAAACCAAATAGAGATAAAATCAGATCTTTTACAAGAATGTTAAGCCCTTGAATGGTTGCTACAAATATCAGCCACATTTTCCTAAAGAACTTGTAGCCTTAAGAGAAGTCAGGAAGCACTGGATGGGGACAGAGAATAAGCAGGTTAGTTTAGCAAAATGAGACCGAGCTCTGATACAAGACACTATAGAAAACTCAGGAACATTTTCTAAATTTCCTGAGCTCTAATCTTTACTATGTAGGCTCAATTTTCTGCAAGAACTTATGTTTTTTCAGCACGCTTGTCTGGAGCTGGCTTTGTAATGATGAAAAGTGATAAGCAGCTATGGTGATACAGATCACTCATAGCTACTTGGTCCATTGCTTTGCTTGGCAGGCCACTTCTATTTTCTGTTTTGTTTTGTTTTCTTTGAGAAGATGCTGCATGTGCGCAATCTTGCTGATTGTTCCACAGATTTTTCAGTGGTCTTGAATATCTATGTATGGCCTCCTGTTGTGGTTACAGGAAAAAGAGTGCCGGTATCAGTGTAACCAGACTGTGTATTCTACTCCGATCTACATAATTTCTGATTAACTGTTCATGATGGGTCATTCACAGCAGCTGCTGGTGCACACCTGATCCCTTAGGCTACAAGCTGGATGGTAGATGAGAAGAGCAAACCCTGCAAGGAGGGGCAGTGTTTCTTTGTCTTCTAACTCCTTTGGGGTAAGCAGCTACACCCCCCATCCCGAGGGGGTCATCTCTGCAAATGGGCCATAATGGAACAGAATAGATACCAGCAGAATAGGCACTCCAAAAATACTCCATAATTCATAGGACCACACCATTCCATTGTGAACTCCCTCATCCTCAGGTGGGGGTACCACCTGAGCTCCACTGTATTTACTCTTGAGGTTTGGGGGTTTGGGACTCCACCACTGCTCAGTGGACCCAGAGGAGGACCAGAATTTCCACAGGATCAACTGCTTTCAACAACTGCAACCTTCACTTCAACAACACTACAACCACTGCTTAACTGGACTGCAGCCACCATCTGACCAACAGAGTCAGATGTTATACTCCAACTTTGTGGGTTTAAGCCAGTCTTTCTGTTTCATTGCGTTTATTGTAATCTTTCTATTAAATTGTAACTCCAACCTGAAATACCTCTCAAAGTGTTTATGTGGGATTCATTTCTCCTGCTGGTTTACTTTTGAACTGGCACACCTGCTCAAAAGTAGTATAATGTTGGGACCTTTTTTTCATTTTGCGTGATAGGAAAGTTTATTTCTGTGGGAAGGAGAAATGGCAAAATTAAAAGCAAATCTATTAGCTTTGCTGAAATGATTGAGGATAAATTATGTCTCCTTTCTTAAATTAAATCAGCGGACTGAATGCCACTCTTAATCTGAATTTCAGGTGTTTTCTCCTTAGGCACTCATGTATGACCATCAGTGAAGACAGAATGGATATGCTAGAAAAACTTGTCCAATTTGATGTGGCAGATCTTTTGTTCTCTGTGCCTGCGAATTGTGAGATTTTTGGAGAATGAACAACTGAGCGGTGGCTTTGTGAACTAATGTAGCTCCTAGAGGGTCAGAAATGTGGCAGAGTTATTGCTAGTGCACCGATTGTACACAGCTGGGAGAGAGAAGAGGGCTGTGTGACATAAACCCTTTCCCCATCAGAACGCTTACAGGTTTCATTGTCACACAGAACCGCTGCTGCTTGTACTGCACCTGTGCTGTCCTCTGGATGCTCCCATTTCTTGGGGTTTTATTGGGGTGCTGATTACTGATGCATTTGGTCATTCAAAATACTTGCCCTCAGACCTTGTAAGAGAAACTGCAGATCAGTGGTGTACTTAATAAAATTTCTTGACTCTACATGACCCTTCTGTCTCTATTCCTCAATAATGTTTTGTTAAATATTGAGTGGTTAAGAAATAGGGTAAGTTATTTGGTTTCATTTTTCATTCTAATTCTCTAGAAACTCTGTATAAGTCTGAAGATTGTCAGATGGATTTAATTTTTCAGCCTTCATTTTCCATTTAAAAGAATGAGAGACTAGCTGATTTTGGTATTTTTTGGTGACTCCAGATGAGACGCTTCCCCTGATCTATGGATCCAAGGGATCTCTAGACCCTCACGCTGGCACCAGGGCTTTTCTGGAGAAGAACCTCAGATCTGTCTGGGACATGGGTAAGATCCCATTCAATAATAAGGCATTCTTTTGGGAATCCTGCCTATATAAGGTGTGTGGATCTTCCAGCACACTGTGGAGGTTATTTGGCGTTCTGAAATTTGGTATTTGACTTTTTTTTTTCAACTGATAATGGTTTTGTATTTGTAGCTGTATTGTAACATTTTGGGTCTACTATTCGAAAATGAGTTGTGGACAATCTAAAGGGGGCATTCTGATGCACTTGGTTGCATTTTGCGACATTGGAGAAAGACTGGTGGTGCCCTTGGGGAAACAGCTACCAGGGAGAATTCAGTTTAGTATTGTAATCAATGGTGGCCATTGTACAAACTACACACTGGAAAAAAAGTGACCACAAAACGGAACCTTGAGCAGTGTTACAGTTAATGTTGTTTTTAAGATGGGAACAGAAATGGGATAAGGTTATGTATGCTGATATATTCTTCACTTCACATTTGTCTTTGAATGAGATGGAATGGCAGAAAGATTGTGGCTTGAATCCAACTCCCTCAGACTCTTTTGTGCCAGCTCTTGAAAAGGAGAGTCAAGGAAAATGGTTAAAATATTGTTCTATGTGCAGCATAGAACAAATTTGTTCTAAATATCTCCCCAATAAGGAGGATGATTTAGATCTTATGGTCAGTCGTAATTACAGCTTAGAGAAGAGAATAGATAATCAGTCTGCCAAGACTGGTATTATAAGGGAGCTGGTGTGCAAAGAGGCCGATTTAGCACATTTAGATGAAAGGATAGAGTAGATAGGAAGGATGTATCCTAGAGCAGAGGTTTATAGTCTGGTTGCAGGGAGAACAAGAACTAAACACAGAAATATGACAGTAGCTGCCTCCCTTGGCCAGGAGGTGCCAATGGTCCAATCACAGTAGAAGTGTCATTTTCAGTAACAGACCTTGATAACTGGAAGTCAGTGGCTGGCACCTACCTTCTAATACTCAAAGAACCCTCCAAACAAAAACAGGAGGTTGCAATAATAGAAGGATTTCCAAAGGAATGGTGCCCCTGGGGAAAGAAAGAGGGGACCTTGAACCCCCGCCAGGAGACTTGGCATTAATAAATGTGCATGCTATAATAATGGTGGGCATTGGAAAAAGGATTGTCCACAGCTGAAACATGAAAGCCCCCCTCTCGTGGCCATCACTGATGATGACTGTGGGAGACCAGAGTATTGTTCCCTAGCAGAACCTCTGCTTACAGCTAAGATGGGAAATGAGGAGGTAAATGAGGAGATAGGATTTTTAGTAGATACAGGAGCTAGTTCCTCTGTGCAAAATACAGTGAAAGGAAACTTGAATAATTGCTAATCTTGGCCGTTTTTCAAGCCCATTGATTTTGAATTAGGAAAACAAACTCACCTTTTTAGTATCCACCCAATTCACCAAAGCATTTCCTTGGGAGAGATTTACTGGAAAAACTACATGCTGAAATGAAAATTTTAAATGGCAAAATACAGCTTATTATTCCACAACCTCATTATGTGGATCCCTCTATTTTTGCACTGATCTCCAAAATTGGATGTGATCCGTCTGCCAGTATCCCTTGAGGATGCAGTGATTCCGATAGTCTGGAGAGGTGTACTGGTTTGAAAAGCAAAACCAGTGAGACTTCAAGTCAGTAATACAATTTTAATAGGAAAAAACCATAGAATACATGCAATAATACAAAATAAGACCACTGACAGAGTCAGAATACAACCTGACACCCTGCCAGTCAGGGTGTTGGTGCAGTCCCATTAAATGGTGGCTGCAGTCCTCCTGGATGACAGATGTGGTTCTGTTGAAGCAGTGCTCCTGTAGAAGGTGCAGTTTTCCTCTGAAGGTCCAGCGATGATGTGGAAAAGCCTGGTTTTCTCCTCTGGAATCCAGGGGAAAAGGCTGCTTTGGTGTTCTGAATCTGGGTTTTTATCTAGCTAGGAAAGGCATGGCTCCTCCCCGTGGCTGGAGCATCTCCCAATGGGATTATGTAATCTTATCAGGCAAGCAGTGGTGCTTAATGGCCCATTAACAGAAGATATCTTCCATAGAGATAAGGATCAGCCCTTCTCTTGTTTCAACAGATGGTGATAGAATACATTTTGAATTGTAAGCCAGGACAAGAGGTGACTGGGCAATCCAAAAGAGCCTGTGAAAATGAAGTTGAAAGCTGGAGCGGGACTGGTAAGGCAAAACTCATTTGAAAAGAGAAAGTCACAAGGAGTTATCTCCTCTTGTGGATTATGACCTGTTGAAGACCTGTGAATCCAAATATAATACTTCTGTTTTGCCAGCTAAGAAGGCAAACAGAGAGGTACAGGAAAACCAGCTGGTACAGGACCCTAAAGCCATAAATAAGATAATAGAAGATATACACCTAGCAAATCCTTATATCTTGCTAACAAGCTTGAGTGAAAAACAAAAATATTTTGCAGTGTTAGATTTGAAACAAGCCTTTCTTTGTATCCCTTTGAGTACTGAAAGTCAAGAGCTTTTTGCTTTTGTATATGAAAGTCCAAACAGGGAGAAGAATCCAACTTGGACAGTACTACCCCAGGAGTGATATTTAAAAATAGTCCCACTATGTTTGGAGATTAATTAGCAAAAGAACTGGAGGAATGGAAAAATCAGAACCCTCCTGGAGTTTTGTTACATTATGTAGATGACATTCTAATAGCCACTGAAACTGAACAGCAGTGTTGGGATCAGAGTGTGGCATTGTTGAATTTTCTGTGACTAAGTGGATCCAGAGTATCCAAAGACAAAGCACAAATAGTCCAGACCACATTAACCTACTTGGAATTCAAAATCCTCCAAGGGCAAAGGAGGCTGGGACAGGAACAAAAAGTAGCAACTGGCCAACTTCCACAGCCAAAAATGGTAGGAGAGTTGTGTGCATTTCTTAGGATGGTCTGATGGTGTCACTTCTGGTTCACCAGTTATGAGTTGCAAGTAAAGTCACAGTGTGAGCTCTTGAAGACAGCTCAGGAGGGCCAAATTAACTTCATGGTTACCTGGACTTGGTTAAAACATTTGTTTATGATAATCTGCATTAATAATTGCTTATGTGTTGTATCTTGCATCATGATTCAGTGTTATAGATGTTGTAGTGCCTTATGCTTAAAAATGAAATGCAGATATTTATAGACTAGTTCCCATAAGGAACTTAGTCTCAAGAAAAGGGAGGACTTGATAAGAACAGTAGAACAGAATAGGATTTTATCTTGTAAGTACAGTCAAACAGAATAGCACAACCTTGGGGAAATAGATAAAGGATGTAACTTGGGCAAACAAGAGTTGTGTAAATTCATGCAAATGCAAGCAGGATGCTAGCTCAACTCTGCAAAGCTGACAAAGCAGAAGTTATGCAAAACAATGGTATTGCACTTACTCTCAAGCAGGGATTGAGGGACAACCGCCTAAAAAGGACACTGAACATTAGAGACTCCAGAGAACCCCATAAGGACTTCCAACAAGGGTACAGCCATGTAAAATAAAGTGATACATATATATCAGGTAATCAGGGAGAGCTGATGAATACGTAATCACTGTTCATGATGAAACCTTGGTTTACCCAATGCTTGGGGCACTTGACTAGAGGAAGGATCCTCTGAGTGACCAGTGCACTGCAATAAAGATTGCTTGATTTCTAATACTCAGAAACATTAGAAACTTTCTGTCTGGCCGATTTTGGTATCACTTCAAAAGCCTCTCAGAAGCTGAGTTTGTATTTCTCTTCAATAGCTACTGTTTATAAATTAACACCAATAACAGCAGGGCTGTTTGATGTTCATGCCAAATCATTAATTAGCCAGCAGTCTTTTGTAGAACAAGGATTGAGGTCAGAGTGGGGAGTAAGCTTCCATCGTGGACTGCAGTGCCTCTCTGGAGTTTGCAAGGTAACTTTTAGCATCAAGCAGAAGTAGGGTTAGTCAAGGTTATGTCAGAGCCTTCCACAGATTTTGCTAGTTTCTTACAGAGGGGGATTGTCCAGCAAAACCATGCTACAGTTACAAAGCAGAATGGTTTCCTGGAAGGAAAAAAATAAAGCAAAATACTTACTGTATTGATAAACACTGAAAGATAGCAGTGCTCAAGAACCAGGCAGTTTTCCTTCTTATTTTCTTTCAGGGATTCTGAAAGGAGCAACCAGCCAATGGTTAGTAAATGCAGACCCTTCATGCACGAATAACCATCTCTATGGATTTATCTCAGGGCAGATGGATAACATGTGGTACTGGAATTGTGATATCAAAAGGCTTACCACAGACTGCTTGTGGCAGAGCATTAGCAGCTTGCGTCCTTTATTTCTGTGACAGAATAAAAGAGAAAAGAAACAATGCTTTTCACAGAACATTTACTGTGCCACCTTATGCAGATCATGTGACAAGCCATAGCTGAATACTTAAAACACCTCAAGAATTCTCTACTTAATGAAAAGGTTGTGTACTGATTGTCTGGTAGTTGCTTCCTGAGCCACAAAAAGAATGAGATTTAATGCATCTATGGTATCTTATTGTGTAGTCTTATAAAGTTGAATAGTAGATTTAAATTATCTTTCATTAACGTGAACATTCGTAATTTCTTCTGCACTAAGATGTGGTGTGTAGTGTCAAATCTCTTGCACTTTTAGTTATCATGAAATTCCCTTTCAAGGTGTGCTTAAGATTATGTATATATATATATATTAAACCATAAACAAAAACTTATTTTGGATAACTGTGTATTTTCATTCAAACCTGAAATGTGAACTTAGTTTATAGTCAAGATAGACTTTGGTTACCAATACTGTTAAAAATGTTTTAGGAATTTTTTAGGAGACAAAACCTAAATTTATCTTTCTTTTTCCAAACATTTCACAGTACTACTGCAAGTTGCTCAAGCAGTAATATGACATAGCAAGGCAGACAGGATCTGTTGTATCTAATTCTTCCTTCCTCTGTGCCCATCTACCTCTGTTGCGCTCATCTGCCATTCTTTTGATTCTCCTGCCTATTTTTTCAGTAATCCTGACCCTTCCTCTCTCCTCAGCTCTCTAGTCATGCTGAGGGAATGGTGGTTTCCACAGTGAAGGTCCTTGTCACTCCACAGTATTCCACCTACCCTCCCTTGCAGTGTCTTGGTCCCTTTGCCTGGACAAATCCATGCTCTAAGCCAGACATTTTGATTTCTGCTTACTGCAGTTTTCCATTGAATTACTTGCTTCAGACCCTCTTATCTATTCTACCTCCATTTTGTTGGCTATCCTGCCTCACCTGATCTTCTCTCATTGTTCCTCTTGCCTTTTGCTTCCTTGGGTCACTTTAAAAGGCATCTTTCTTTGCATATTTTTAGCATTCCTTCTTTCTTTGATTTCAACCTGCTTTAATGTCACTATGCCTTACTGAAGAAAAATAATGTAGGCATCATGCAGTTTCCAATTCCACAAAAAAGTTTCCTGTTTTTTTATCCATTTCTCTGTTCCTTGACCAATATATTAATTTTACATCAAGTTTGTGTGTTCAATCCCCATATGGGCTGTTCACTTAAGAATTGGACCCGATGATCCTTGTGGGTCCCTTCCAATTGAGAATATTCTGAGATTTTTCTTTTTTATTAAACTAGCATGACCTTTGTCCCTTCAATTCTTTGCTATTTCTGAATTTCCTCTGAAACATCTTGCTCCATTCCCATCTCCTTTGCCAGGCATTTTCTGCCAAAGAAATTGTCAGGCTTTTTAAAGGATGGAAAAAAAGTCATTGCTTTCACTCAGGAACTTTCCCTTTGCTAGACCTGGCAGTCTTCTCTCTTTTTCTTATTTTGCCTTTGTCCTTCCTCTCACCTTAAAGCGTTCCTCCTAAGTTCTTTCTTTTGCATGCATTCCTCCTTGTTCTCTGGATTTCATTTTTGATAGTAATTTCTTCATCCTGAAAAGACCCTCACTTTTATGTCATCTTCTTTGAATTTTTTAACTTCAACTACTTATAGAGCTCTTGCTATCATGCCTTTATTTTATTTTAATTAACAGTTATCTTACAGCTGATGATGTCAATTGATCATTGGTATTTTTCCCTTGATTTGACTATATTGCATTGCATATGACTAATGTCCTCCTAACGTAAACACAAAATTCTACCACTGTTTCAAATTTATGTACTGTCTTTGCTCTTGCAGATGTTTGAAATGAATACATTTAACTATTTTTTATGGAAATGAGCATTTAAATTCCACTTGTTATTTAGGTGGATAACACTGGTTCAAATTTTCTCCCATAGCAGCTGCAAAAAGAAAATATAAATTCAGAATGATACCCTGGTAGGATCATTTGAGTTATGCCTTAGACTCATTCAAATAAAAATATTAATGACATTTCAACTCAGGGAAGTCAGAATACATATGTCTAACACTGACAGATACCTTTTCATTATGAAAAAGTATCTTTTTTCAATAATCCTATCTTTTGCACACAAAGAAATGGAATTGGAAATGTCAGTGAGGCAAAGCAGGATAGAAATGGAAATCCAAATGCTTCCAATGGAAAAGCATTGCATATAAATTGGAAACCTGATTGTGCAGACCTCACATATAAGGGAGACCCATGAATTATATGCATGTGAAGGGTTTGCAAGATTCAGTCCTGTGATTTGAACTTAATGTGAACAATCCCTGCTCAGGCAGTGTAATTTGTATGGTGAGAAAGGAATGCAGGTTTCTGGCACAAGAAAACATTCACTGAGGTGGTAAAGGTCACAGTGTGAATCATCCTAAGAATTTTAATGGATATTATAGTGAGAGATAAGTTGTTTAGGAAAAAAAGGCTACATTGAAATAAAGATATATAAATAATGGAAAATTAAGAAGAAATATGTGTACTAAGTGTTGAACATAAATGAATCAACAGGAAGTGAACCTAGCAGCTCCTTTTTGAAAGTGAAAAGGTGAATCCTCCTGAAGAAGAGAATTTGTGAGTACTAGTGTGGCTCTATCAAGGCCAGAGCATAAGTGATTACTCCATTTCTCTTTTCCTCTTCTTTCAATTGTTAACTGCTTGCTGTTTCCTTCTGTAGTAAGCTTCTACTTCCATGCCTCTGGAATTCCTCTAGAAACATTGATTACACAGAACATTAGCAGTGTATCTTTTGATATCTAAAGAATAAATGGGAATACTGATCCAGAAGGATCAGATTCTTGAGATTTGCAAAGGTGAACCTCAATTTGATGTTTTGCTTTTGATGTGGTAACACATTTTATCCTAATACATTTTATGTATTATCATTTAGGTATTACAATGTATTATCCTAATACATTTTATCCTAATCCTATTCATTTTGAATCTTGTGTACAAATACATGCACATGCTTTCAAAAACATGTCTTTAGTTCCATTATTTCCAAGTTTATGAGCAGAAATAGATCTGAAAGTATTTATAAACTATCATCTGAGCTTCTTTTTTATTTTTTTTTTAATTTCAAGTTGCATTTTTTATAAGAAATACTTGTACCAAAGTTGTGAAGTGGTTTTGCAACTGGTCTGTTTGAAAGTAAATTTGAAAGAAGGTTTGTTTGCCTATAGGTCTTGTCACACTGTTTAATGGTAAGCAGGAGGATTAGTAGCCACAGGTTTGTGGAGCAGCAGAACAGCTTCTGTAGAGAAACTAGATCTCACAGAACTGTTCCAATGGAATTATTCTGATAGGCCACCATGTAGTCTACAATAAACACATACAAACCAGACAAAAAATACTTAAATGACCTAAAAGCAAAAAAGCAGGCTAAGCTTTTCCAAACTTTCTGTTGGAAACTTTATCTTAGTCTATCTGTCAACAGAACCAGTGCAGTTTGTTTCAGGTAATATGAACTCTAATAGGAATAACACCCTCTGTGTGAAATACTGTGGCTATGAAGCCATGCTGTCTGTTCTGAATGCTCCTTTTAAAACATTACATATGTTCAGGTTAAAGAACATCCAGACAAAGGTAATTTTTATAAGCAGAAAAGATAACAGTGACAAAAGCAATGAAAGGTTTGTTGGTGATATTTACCTTCTGTTCAATGTATCTGTTCTAGAGAGAGAATTTAGGGTTAATAAATGCTGTGAAGTTATTATTAAGATTTCTGCACTCCAAAACATGCCATTCTCAATTTTTTTTTATAACTAATTGAAGTTAGGTGGTAGACTGGGAGACTAAAGGAATATTTACTGGCTCAGAACAGCTAGATATAAAAAGGGGGCGAAGTGGGAGGAGGGCAGGGTCAGTTCTGCCTAGGTGGAACGATGTGCACCCTGCCTCTGGAGCCTCTGCTCCAATCCCAAATTGGCTGCCAAGACACAGAGCACATGAAAGGGCTGCTTCTGGCCACATGGGCCGCTGTGGAACAGTAAAGCACAGGCAAGTGCCTGGGAGAGGGCCCTGGGAGTCCAGAGCAGATAAAAAGCAGTGGCACAGGTGTAGCACTGATGCACTCCATTGCCTTGGATTTATAAGCAGCTGAGACTATGCTGGATCTAAAGCAATGGCTATACATTTGTCATTATCTCTTCTTTCTCTTTCTTTCTCTAACTCCCTCTTCTCCAAATGTGGATAATTTAAATTTGGATGGATTAATGTTTGCTAAGTCAGTGCTTTGTGAAATGCCTTACTTTGACTGTTGTTTTAAATTTGCCAAGTATCGTTTTCTACCTGAATGTTTTAAAGTTTGCAAGTAAAAGTTTATTATTCAACCACCTGCAAAATTTGCTGTTTTCCCTGTGCCTCACCAGAGCAAATCAAAATCTAAATTTCTCTTTAAAAAGTCACTGAGCAGGCTTGGGTCTTAACAGGTAGTTACATCCTTTGCCTTTCAAATAGTTCAAAATCCAGCTGCAATGTTCCATATCCACATCTTTATCAGGCTTCACTCTTCCAAGAATAGCATTTTATCTTGGTAGGAATTGAAAGGGAAGTCAAGAGGGATCATGAGAATCTTCTAATGACTAATTTGCAGCATTCATATGATACAGTCTTTCTGCTTACTGCTAAATTCTTAATTCATCTGAGTTTGCATTTCCTGGGGTAAGAGAAGCCCTTTTTGTTGCAATATTCTTGTTTAAAAAGTGGGGAGAATTTCTAACTATTTTTTTTCTGTTTAAAAACCAATTACAAACTTAACAGAGCTTTGCTGTATTTGTGGTTTGTATGAGAAAGTAAAGTATCCTGTTTTCCTAAAGAATCAGTGGGTCAGATTATTTTTAAGTACCATCCAGGAATAGTGGATGCTCTTCAGGCATTAGAAATTAACAGAACAGATTAAAATCTGAGAAAAGGGAAACATTAGGTCCCAGAGCCAATAGCCAGAGATCTCCTTTTGTACCTCTACAAGCAGCAGTATTTCTTCGCCTTTTAAATTATTCTAGTTGCTAAACATCTCTACCTCCATTTCCCTCTTTGAAAAGCACCTTTTGAACTTGGAAAAGTGAGACCTATCTATCCTTTACTCTCTGTTGCTTGGGTAATGTAGATTTGAGGACGATATAAATAATTTCTAAGACAGATTGGAGATTTTTTGATTAAGAGAAAAGGCTCATTTCCCCTTGAAGAACTTCTCTTGGTCCTGGTCTATGTATTTCACGAAACTGCCCTGGAGATGCAGTGAACTCCTGAACAAGTATCTGACCCAGAAAAGCAGCATGCATTGCAACTTGCTTTGATTTTCTGAAACATTACATCATCATGAATTATGGGGGTTGGCTTCCTAACATCTGCAAAACACTTGAAGATTACCAGATGGAAGGATAATAAAAATACTTTGCATTTATATTGTTCTGTATTAAAACTCTAGTTGGAACACATTTCTAATTGTGTTGATTAATATAACAATATAAACTCACTACAGAGTAAACTCACAACCATAATGTTTCTGGTGAAGTTATAGTGGTATGGCTGCTTCCCTGATGAAAGTGTTGGCAAAATACTCACATTCTCCCCTCTTTATCTTATCTGGTTTGAACAGAGTTTGAATAGAGTGT
Source organism: Toxostoma redivivum (assembly GCA_013397375.1). Classification (NCBI taxonomy): domain Eukaryota; kingdom Metazoa; phylum Chordata; class Aves; order Passeriformes; family Mimidae; genus Toxostoma; species Toxostoma redivivum. Next base: position 218,265 of record VXBI01005640.1, read on the forward strand.
ACAATAGGAAGAGGTTATTTTGCTCTATTTATTCCACAGATATTTAATATGGCAGCCTAGTTATGAAACAGAAGGCAAGAAGGCAGTTTCAGCTTCCTATTTGACTTTTCTGTCCCAATTCATTTTCTAATGTATAACTCTGTCTATATCTTGCTTTCCTCTTCTGCTTGTAGCAGTAAAAGTTGTGAGCTGTAATTGTATGCCTCCAAAACAAAACTTACCAATCATGGGAAAAGGACATTTTTTAATGGAAAGAAAAAGTATGTATGCGATATTATTTCTACCCAGAATGGAAGTTTTGGAAGTAAAAGTATACTGCATGGGGACAGTTTACTGCCTGTGTTAGATGGCAGAGATGGGCTTGAGTTACGTAAAATTATGGTTACTTAGACATTCTAGAGGTGGGGAAATGCAGATTCCTCCAGTGGCCCTTTGCATAAAGAGCTGACCCGGAAATTTGGATACAAATGTTCCTTTCCAGTGTTAGAAATCTATCTGTCCTCTCTCCTTTATCTTAGGGCCACCTGTGAGTCAGTGGTGTTAGGAATTAAACAACCTGGCTGTTAACAAAGCAGTATTGATCTCATGTGTGTATGAATGAAAACTCTCTATTACTGTCAGGAACAATCAATGGTTATGGCATTGGTTTTGGAGTATTTTGTATGTCTCCATTATCTTGTTTCACACATTCAGCAATACAGTTACAATCAGGGGAAGCAACTTAATAAGGATTTTAATGTGATTCTCTAAAAAAATAATGCCTGTGCAGGGGTGTTCATCCCCTGGAAAAAAACTTTTCGGTCATTGGCCGGTTCTTGTCAAAGACAGTGGTGCTGCTAAATGTTTCAAGGGAATTACTGACTTAGAAAGGACAGAGATCCAAATTAATGTCCTTAGGCAGTCAGTATATTCATAATACTTTAGCTATTCCTGATCTCTCTTCTGCCCAATACCTGTTTTGGGGGCACAAGGAACAGTGGATTGACAGAAGGTTGGAAGCACAGCCCAGTATAAGAACTGAAAGTAAACTTATATTTGAAATTTGTCCTCAGTGAATAGAGTTGATGAAGCAGTTTGATCCAGCAAAAATAGCAGCATGGACATGGTGCCATTCTACACTACTTCAGCATAGATAATAGCACTTTGATGCAGAGCTAAACTGTAGTGATGCACAGTTACAAACTACAGCACAAACTGTATGCGGAAAACCAAACAAAAGAACAATTTGTATCCACTTAGATGGCTCATAACCTGAGTTCGGGTCATATCTTCTAGATTATACAGAAATAGAGAGCCTGTGAAAGCGCACTGCTGACTGGAACATGAGATGGGGCATGGCAGTTCCCTTTGGCTCAGAGGGCAACAGAGAAGGTGAGCATACAGGACCAGCTCAAGATAAGCCTTTGGGAGGTTGAAGGGGATGCCAATGCCATCAGGCAGCAGGTTTGGTTAGTCATGTACATTTTTTCTTCTATGTTTGCTGCATCCTCCACATTTCTTTCAGCATTTCACTGTTTCTCACAAACTCTTATTTTTCAATTTCTCTATGTCCTTTGATCTTTTCCTGGTTCTTCTCTTCTGTCACTCCTTTTTCCTCCCTTTTTCTTTATTTGTAGCTTCTTTTAATGAAATCCACAGTTATTTTGTTCCATGTTGCTTTCATCTGCAAAAATTACATTAAACAAGATAAAAGCTGGTCATTCTGACTGAGCCCTTAGCTAAGCTGTCCAGGCTACCATATGATATTGTTTTCCTCATACATTGCTCCTGAGTGCTGCCTAGGCCATGAGCTGCAGCAGTATCTTTTGCCTTATATTTTTTTACATACTTTCTAGAAAACACTGTGCTTCTGGGGAAAAAAAAGAAAATAAAAAAAAAAAGGTAAATTGACATTTACTTCCATTGCATTCTAAAGACCCACACGGACTGTGTGATTTTTCCAGTGGTGGTTCATTCTTTCACATAACTGAAGAAGCCTTTGATGTTTAGACCTAGAAAGAATAGCTAGCAAAAAAAGGCAGAAACAGACAAGGTAGACAGTACCTGCTCATCTATTCATTTCTCATTTCATCCATGACTACGGATCATTCCTCAAGCACTGGTCAGAATGATCCAGCTGTATCTGGCTACAGCTTTTCCAGATCTTTTGTATCTTGCTTTTCCAGCAAACGAAAGCATGCCTTTTATTTGAGAATTTTTTTTAAACTTCTTCTATTGCTCTTGGTCACTTCTATTTTGTTCACCAGTGTATTTCTGTAGAAGAAAAAAGATGCCTTCCTCTTAAGACTCAAATTTGGTTTTATAGACAGACCATTTATGTTTTTAATATCCATACCCATTTATTAAGTGGTTCTATCCTTTTCATGTGCTTTCTCCTATCCAAGCTGTCCCAGCAGCTTATTTGTTGTTTGTTTTGGTGTTTTTTTACCACCCCTTTTTCAGAGTTGAAAAATTAATTTACTCCAAGTGATAAACATTTCTTTGTCAAAATTTATTTCATTGAAACTAATATGGAGCCATGTCTTTTCAAGCAGATTTAGTATTGCAACCAATGTAGTTAGAGTTAAGCACTCGCTTGAAAGAAAAGGAAGAGTCAAAGACTCTGGATTGTGGCATAATTTCCAATATCTCTGCATCTTTTTAAATTGAGATTTGTGTCAGTCTTTTGAGTTTCACCTGTCTCCACCCCTTGTGCAATTATGTGCCCACATCTCCTGTCAGCATTTTCTTGTGAAATGCTCCTCAGCTTTTTATTCACCATTGCAGTTGTAAATTTTATAATGAACAGGTATTCTGCAGCATTTGTAAATCAACTTTTGGAACCAGACAAGTGCCAGTGAAGCACTGCAAGGGGTAGGAATAGTGTGGAAGAAAGAAGCGACAAGACACAGTTCAGTGACTTAAGGATTCTTGTGTAACTTCTAGTCTCTCCAACTGTATGCTGCTTCAGTCTGTATCACAATAAGGCTGGGATCTGTAACTGTAAGGATTGTGAATAGTGATAGTGATTTTATTTGAGAAGTCAGCTCATTCAGGTGCAGCCATACACTCATGACATTTCTGTGCCATCTAAGCTGCAGAAGGCAGCTATATTATGAAATGCTGATCCATAAGCTTAGACAAAGTACTTGTAGGTTCCTCCTTACGACTTGCACACTTTATTTCATAGTTACGCATTCTTGAGGAGCAGATCTGTGTCTTACCTAGGTCCTACTTTGGTTCTCCTGGTCATATCTTCAGAGGACTCCTCAGAAGTATTGTAGAATTACTTCTACTTACTGAGGTGAAGAGACAACAAACATCTCTCTCTAAACATGCTGAATTCTTCTGTTTAGGGCTAGACTGTATTAGTCATCATGGGGGTTGTATTGGTTCTGCATCTGTTTGAAGGAAAAGCAACTCTCTGTCACTTACCCAAGTTTAAAATTCACCACCACATGTAAGCACAAATTGAAGACATAAAAACAGTCAAGACAAAAAAGCAGCTTTTCAAAGCAGTACCCCTTGGTACTGTGGTGCCATACCAAAGACACATTTAGTGCCGTATATGCAGTTGCTTGCCAGCTCACTCCCTGTCACTGAAAATAAATGAAGACATAATCCTACACATGGAAAGTTATGTCCCAGTCTAACAGAGAAGACAAACAAAATGCAAAGCAGTTCAAGGCAGTAATTCCAAGTTCTCAAATCCTAGCAAGAATCTTTTCAGAGGTATTTATTGTACCTTTTGTGTTAAAGAGAGTTAAATAATGTAAATTCTTGTGATAACAGTAACTGTTTCTTCTCCAACTGGTTTAACAGGTATGTGATTGTAACAGAGAAGCTGATAGTGACTCCTAAAACCTCCTCTGACAAAAGACCCCTGGGACCTTTTCAAAGTTGTGCTGATTCCATTGTTTATAACAGGTGTTTGAAAGGTGAGAAGTATCCTAAGGGTAAAGAAATGTGGGGTTTTTTCTCTTATGGGATCGTTTGAAAACAACTTGAGAACTAAAACGCTAGGGTCAGGTTTATGTAATGTTAGCATGCTATTTTACTGAAGGGAAGACAGTGCACTGCAAGGGTTATATTACTGTTCTTTTGTCCACTGCAGAAGAAGAAACTGAATTCATTTTATTTTCCATGAATCTTTGCTTGGCTGCTGTGAAGTGTCCCAGTAGGAGAGGTCTTGCTGCAGGCTGAGACTGCAAGTGAGGTGCATACACTGGGGACCTCTTCATATCCTGTGTTCAAAACTAAATGAAGCTTACATTTTACTACAATTCTTACAGTCTTCCTTTCTACATCATTTGGCTAGAAATCCTTTCCAATGCTAGGGATTTCCTTTAACCTTTGGCATGAACTAGGGATATGAGAGCAAGCTAATAAGGTGCAATAAATAACTGCAAGTACTTTGTGGGCATTATGTGCAGTTAATGAAGTTTTGCTGTTTGGGCATTTTTTATATATTTAACCTTCGTGTTACAACAACTGAAATGAACTGTAAATGTGGTAATGGTCAGGGATGGGATTCTTATTTCCTTCTCACTCCACATCAGCTGAATGTGGGGTTATTCCATTTTAAAGAAGGATTCAAAGTTAGCTGGGCTCCTTAACCTCTCCAAAGGAGGTATGGGGCTATTAAAAGGGAATAAAGAGTCCTGATAAGCTAGCTCAGAGAAAAAGAAAATGCCATCAGTATTGGCCTCAGCGATAAGATTTGGTTTTTGAAATTTGATGACATATACATATTTATTAGAGTTCCAATTAAGAAATGAAAGGACTGACTGAATTTAGAAAGGAAAGAAAAAATAGGTGAGACGAAACCAAAGATGTCTTCATAAGCTGAACACTGACAGAAGTGTCACATCAGTCATCATCAGTTCTCTATGGACTTATAATCAGGTACATCTGAGGCACAAGTTGGCAGCCCTCCAGAGTTCAAAGCATGAGCAGAGATGCTGCAGTTAACTTTGATTGATGTCAGTCTTTCAGCATTTCAGTGAGCAAACATCTTCATTATTCAGTGGCAGCATTATCCTCAGCACTAAATAATTTCTTGGGAAGTCTTTGCAGAATGTCAGCCCGAGACTTTTGCTCTACTCAGAAGGTGTAAATTCTTCCCCTCATCCCCCTCATCTATTTTATGATCTTAACTTCTTACCTTTGTGTTGTGATTTAGGAATAGCACTCCCTGATTTACTTCTCCCACTGAGGTTTTCCAAACCAAACTGCCACTGGCTTGCTCCCTCTGCCCTGGGAAAGTGGCCAGAGAGAAGAATTGGGAGCACACAAGACAAAGATTGTGGGTTGAGATAAGAATACAAACAGTGACAGCAAAATTATTAATAACAAAAATATACAAAAAGAGAGAATGATTCACATGCAAGAATGCTTACTGCAGGGCCTGGCCTGACCTGACTGCAGCCACATTTTTCCCAACCGGAAAGGAATGTCCTTGTAAGTGAGAGACAAACCGTTTTTGCTGCCCCTGGCAGTGACATAAGGTGGTATCAAATAACAGAATGTCTTGCCCATGCCCCTTTCCTGCTGATCTGGGCCAGAACCATGACATTTTGCAATCTCCCTTGATTTTTTTTGTGTATGTTCTGCTGAATTGCTCATTAAAGCTAAAGGCTAATAGCACTTACTGGAATAGGGCTGAAATAGCAGGCAGGCACTTGTGTTATCTGTGTATGTAGTTTTGCTGATAATACTCAGAAAAAAATCCATGCATCATATACTATCAGTACCAGACTGAACTCCTGGGAATGCTTACTTGACACAGAACAGAAGGAATTGAAGCCCTAAGAGACACAGATTGACAAATGTACTCTGGTCAGGAGTGTTTCCCAAATCCAAAGTTTCAGTGTATTTGTAATCATCCTATATTATTCTCCTCCTGTGTATAATATTTCAGATGTCAAGATTTTTCAGTCAATCTGCAGAAGTTTGCACTAACAGGTGGGGAGCAAAAATAGTTTTATCTCATGTAAACTGTTTTTGAAGAAGAATGAATGAAGAAGAACAAAGTTTATCAAACTAGTTAGATACCTAAATGTCAATGAAACATGTCATTGAAAATGTCAGTGAAATTTTGGTGCCTGGACCAGCAGAAGTCTTGTGCATTTCTGCTCCACGAAATGCACAAGTACTTTAAGAAAATATTGTTTGGAAAGAGCGTTGTGAATTATACTCATTATGGAAAATATTTTTTATGCGTAATTTGTTGACTATTTGAGATTATGTCAAAACTCATTTATGTTGAAGTTGTATATGAGTATAAAGAAAGCAAATTTTTGTTGGAGTTCAACAAAGGAAATTAACTTTCTTGCCTGAAACACATTTTAATTACAATATTTAGCCTATTTATAAAAGCTGAAGATTATGAATTATGTGTATAAAAAAAGTTGTATTTGGATTTCTTTTTAAACAGCCCTGCAAAACACATGGTTTAGCAAGAATCTAACTCAGGGACTAGAAAAGTGGACTCGGACAACATCTGTATAACTGAGTTTACAACTTGGAGGCTGTGCGTCAGACAGAATAACAGGCATAAGTTACACTGTGTGTTCTTTGGGACTGGCGAGAGGAAGAATTGATGCTTCTCCTTTCCTCTATGGCCAACTCGGCTCTAGAACCAGGATCTGGTTTAAATCCTGACTCCCTCTAGCGTTCATTTGCAGTAAAACTTGTAAAGTGCACGGTTGAAACAATATTTGTCTCTTGTTTAGTTTAGTTTTGGTTTTTGTTTTGTTTTATTTTTGTGGTTTTTTGTTTGTTTTTGTTTTTGGTTTTTTTTTTTAATAATTTTTATTTTTTTTTCCGCTGGCAATAAGTGAATACATCAGAATATTCCTCTATAAGATCGATGACTCTTCTCTGTCTCTTTTTGAGACTGCCAACTCCAAACCTCCACTCGTACATTAGACTGTTGTAGTGCACAAGGAGTTACAGCAGTGAGACAGCTGAGCTCTGTTTCTACTGCAGCATGAGTTACTGTGATGCAAAAGATATCAGTTGCTGGGGATGTTGCTTTTTTTCTTTCTTCTGGAATGTGGTTGTTAATGGGAATATGCATTTTCCTGGAGAATGTTCCTGCATTCAAAGGAGTGGAGTGAAAGTAATTTTACAGACCCGTTTTAGATCCTCACTCATGGTAAATCAGCCCTAAGAAAACCCAATTTTGTTCAATGTCAGACTGAGGAAATTATTTAAATTATTTGGGATCACAGAAAATAGTTGTGTGGCTCACCTTGTCTGTCTTCCTTTCTTAAATATTCTCTTAACTCCAGAGGTTTCACAGGTGTGATAAGTAGTTAAGTGAATGCCTAGAGATTAAATTCTTAGTGTTTTCTGAAGTCACAGATAAAAGACATCTGAGATTGATTGCCCAGTAAGATCGCAGAATTTTGTTGTTCTGTGATGCATGGGTTCTTTTAACACCTTTTAAATGTTTAATTTCTTGGGGCTGTGGGGGTTGTGGTGTGATTTATGGCACCTTTGCAAGATGAGGTGTGTCAGGAGTAAAAAACTGTAACTTAAATATCTGTGTGGGAAAAGCCAGGAAATGATGTGAGGAAATTAAATTTAAAAGTCATGATAATGTTAACACAAACCATTGAAGTTTATGTCTTTGTGAGCACCTGACATGTAGTGTTTCTCAGTAAGAAACTATCTCTTGTATTCAAAACTGTAGTCCAGCTCTGAATTTCGACCTCTTTGTCAGCATGGGTTCTCTAAATAGAGTGGATGTTCAGTAATGCCTGGAAGTGCCAGCTGCAGAAAAGAGGGCGATCTACTCCTTAAATGTTGGTTTGATAGAGAAACTAATATTTCAGACTCCCAATTCTGCTGCTGTTAGTGGCTTCCTTTCCGCTGAGAGGAAGCTCAGTGGTTGCACAAGGCTGTTGCAGCAGTGCAATGCTGTTAGGCTGGGGCAGGGCAGGTGCCGTGGCCTGAGGCTTCTGGGGTTGTCCTGGGAGGCTTTAGGTTGCTTTGGACTGCTCTGTTTTGTAAGGCAATTCATGTAGTCTGATTTTATGCTGGTTGCTGTCAGGCGTCTCGATTAGAGAAATAGCTGTGTTATTTGATCAACAAGCATCCACAGCAGACTAAGCCAATGTCTCCGTAAGGGCTGTACCTTGTCTATTTATCACATGAGTAGACAGAGGTTACACAGTGTAAATGAGCCTGGGGAGAGTCAAGGGCCACAGGGTGAGCTTGTCTGCATTCACCTCAAAACCTGTTTTGATAGTTCCAAATTCCTTCAAATTATTTCTGAAGGAGTGAGTACTTAAAAAAACACAAACCCAAACAAAAAAACAAACACACACAAACCCACAAAAAATAACCAACTGAAAGATTAGGCATAATTCAGCAATATTTTCCTTCATTATTTATTGGTAATATTGTTGAGATATTATATGAGTTTGAGAGAGTAAATACTGACACTCATCCTTTTATAGAGAGGAAACTGAGGCATAGAGTGATAAAGTGATTTTATCAAGGGGAAGCAGAAAGATAAAAAATTAATTTAAATCTCCCATGCCCAAAGACACCACACAAAGATAACTTGTTTCTCTTTTTGCTTCAATCAAAGCCAATCTGTGGTGGACTAAAATCAAGGTTGTTAAATTGTTATGCTTCAATTACTATGCAGCAGCAAAAAGTCTTTACCCTCGTGATCTGGATAAAACAGAGTGCCCTTCCAGCAGAGGTAGCTCAATACTAGCTCTTCTTTTTTTGTTGGTTAGGAAGTATCAAGATGTAAAATTTCTAAGAATGGGGTAGTGGATTTATTTTCATTGGTGTAAAAAACATGAAAAATTGCAGTATTCTGGATACCTCAAATATGTTACTGTCTATATCCCAGTCTGGATATAGTTTACACTGACACACGGATGCTCTACAGACTATTAAGTGACATGAGGAAGGCAGGTGGAACTCTTCCAGCAGAGTAGCAATCCAATTAAATTAGCATCTCCATTTCAATGCATCATGTGGAAGATTGGAGCTGCTGCTCAAGGCCAATACAAGCACAAGAAATTCAATTTAATTCCAGAAGAAAATGGATAGGGTCTTCAGGAGGCAGATCTGTAGGGGATTGCAGAAAAGGCAGTTCATTTCTGATCTGTTCCCTGAACTGAAAGTAAGAGGTTAACAGAATAACCAGGAGTAAATTACATTGATGCTGAGTCCTTTATTCTGCTTATTTCTACAGTAGGAGACAAGGTATCAGACCTGGTCTGTACTGGTTTTTTTTGATAATAGTGAGCTGTTCTTACATTTTAATAAGCTTCACCACCCAGTTAGGATCAGCCTTGTCCAGCTCAGATAAGTTATTTGACTAGAAGAGGAAAAGGAACAAGGAAATTATGATTCCTGTTATTTTGAATGGCACTGATGGTGAAACTGGTTACAAAACCTGAAGTCTAGAAAACAGTGTGCACTACAGTTGTAAAAATCAGTGCTAACCTGAATGTAATTTAAAACCTGACCTGGTTTTTCTGGTTTGGGTTATTTGGTTTTGTTTTTTGTGGTGTGGTTTTTTTTGTTGGTTGGTTTTTTGTTTTTTTGTGGTTTTTTTGGGGTTTTTTTTGTTGTTGTTTTTTGGTTTGGTTTGGTTTGGTTTGGGTTTTGTTTGTTTGGTTTGTTTGGGGTTTTTATTTTGTTTTTTTGGGGGGATTCTTTTTGATTTTTGGTTTTTTGGTGCGGTTGTTCTTGTTTGATTTGGGTTGGGGTTTTTTTGGTTATTTTCTTTTTTTGTTTTGTTTTGTGTTGTGTTGTTGTTGTTTTGTTTTGTTTTGTTTTTTGGTTTTTTTCTTTCAGTCCAATCTATTAATAATTTCTTTTAAAGGGAAGAAGTTGGTAATGGAAGCTAAGATCTCTCTCCCTCAGAACACATTTTCCTTGTGACATTTTTGTGTGCATATGCAAATTACCAGAATAGTTTTACCACATCTGGATCAGTTGCCAGTGTCCAAATTAAAATTAATAAAAATTAAGGCTTAGCTGATCATAGTCTCCACCTGCAATATCCAACACTTGTACAAGGAGTTAGTTTGAGCCAGTAATGTCACTTGTGAAAAAACTTTTAGTTTTACTTTTACTTTACAAAACTAGTTTCTCCAATATACTGAAGTATGATAGTTTTTTCCTGAAGGATGAAGACTGTTTCTCTCCCTGCATGTTTTTTTGGTATGTCATTATTGAGCTTGGGTGCCATAGCAAATGTAAACCAGTACTGCAGTTTTAGGAACTTCTGCCTTGGTTTTTCTGGGCAGTGCACTTTGTGTTCTTTATTTAATACAAGTTGAGATTAGACAGGGTGACCACTTTTTGACATGAAATTAATTTTCTTCAGGTCTTGCTCTGAGACGTCTTGACCTGAGGACTTTGTTCAAGGCATGGGTCATCATGATCACTATGTAACATCTAATCACAGACTTTGTTAATGTCTTGGAATTTCAAGACCAGTTTACAATAATTTGTACCATCATAAACTGTTTTCTTTGTTTTCTTTCATGTAGTTTTAAATTTTTTTGCTTTTTCTCTTGTGAAATTTAAATGTCTCACATTTCTTGTCTTCTCTATGTGACTCTGTTCTTCTTTGAGGACTAAAATTGTAGAAAATACTAAATAAAAATAAATTGTGGGGTCTTGTTTATGTCTTGTGAGAAATAGGATTACCTTCTTGTTTAGTTTCTGGTGTGCTAGTGAAGATTGCAGATACAAAGTTTAAGGAATACTGCAGGGTTTATCTATCTATCTGTCTATCTATCACCTTTTGGCTAGCAGAATTTCAGTTCAGGTGAAACAGAAAAGTTCTGGGTTTCTCACTGGGAATATTTTCCTGCTTTGTATTTTTCCTGGTGCCATGCCCGGTAGACAAATGGAGGTCCATTGTACGAAATGTTTCTTGACAGGAAGTTTTTGTCACAGGAAGCTCCTCATAGTGTAAAGGCCGGGGTCAGAAGCTGGGATCATGCCACTGCCAGTGATAAGGCTTCAGGGAAAACACAGTTTCTCTGAAGTCAGCAGTGCTAAACTGGTGCTATCAGAAAGAAAATCTGGACACCTAATTTTAAACAGATGCTTAAGATTTGACCAGGAGACAAAGGCGAAAGAAGTAGAGGGACACAAAAGAATATACCAAACACACCTTACACATCAGAAATGGATACTTTGCCTTTTTTGCAGTAGATTAAGTGCTTGTGAACAAGTAAACCTGTTAGCCTGAAGTGCAATCACTTGTAAAGGACACAGTTACTTGTCACAAACACTGAAGGCCCCAGGAGGAACTTATTGTAAGATAAGCCACCACAGTGGGAACTTGAGATGAACACAGAAAGGAGAAATTTGTTCCAGGATGGCACTAATTCCAGGCCTGGCAGAGAGGAGATCTGGTTCCCACATCCTGGTTAGTGCATCCAAACAAAAATTCCCCCTGTGGAAAACTGTTTGAGAGAAAGCAACTGCACATATGCCTATCTCCAGTCAAACAGATATCACCCCAAGTTATGGGACAGATGGCATCTGTGACCACCAATGACCCCAGAGCACCTCCCCTTCTGCAGTTTGTGGAGTTTTGCTTGGGCAGGGCCAGTTCAATTGGTGAACTTTGGATGTTAACCAACCAGATGGCCTTTGCTAAATGTAGGTCCCAGTATGTGAAATTCCCACCAACCATTGCTTTCAAAAGAGTGGTGTGAAGCCTCTGAGGACATGCCTGCAAGTGTCTTTTTAGGAAGTAATCTCTCCCCTCCTAGTAATATTAATAATCTTAGAAAAGAGCCTGACTCTGCTTCCATTTCCCACAGTGAGACAAGATGAACTCTACCACGACAATTTCTATCCATTGAAATGTTCTGTGTTTGGTCAGTAAAGGAGTATGCTTTTTGTTACAACTGAGTGATCACATCTATAATCAACTGAAAGTATATAGATAACACCTAAAGGGAAAAAGTTCTTTCGTGCATGTCATATCTACTATTACTTAACCAAAATGCTGGGGTGGAGAGGTGGGTCTTTATTAGTAATTTTTCCCCCTTTGCTATTTGCATGCAAAGTTTGATCATAGGCTGTAAAATGAGATCTCTCTGATAGCAGAGATAATCATGCTTCATCTGTCTTGTTTTATGATGTCTCTTTGGGGAAAAGGAAAGGCATGGAGAAAGTTTGCAGGGCAAGGATGTTGTCAAATGTTTGAAAGGAATCTGATGTGATTGTTCTTTCTTTCTTTTTTTCTTCTTTCTTTCATTTTTGTGAATTATTTTGAGACCGATGTTCCTGTGAACAATATGTAAAGCAAATTTGCATAGATCCTTTGAAAGGATTAAAATATTAATAATGACTGTCCTTTGGAAACAAATTTACTTTTGTTAGTGAAAGGCAGTGGATATTAACGCAAAACAGACATTTCACCTTTCTCACCTTGACCAGCAGTCCTTCAACACTATGGACATATTTGTAAAAAATAAAGTGTTCAGCAATGATGAAATTTTTGCTTTTGCAATGGGGCAGGCTATAATTAATATTATTGGATTTTAAAGTTCCTGATCTGTATACTTCTAACAAGAAATATGCTTCTTTTCTTTACACTATCTTTTATTCCTTCAAAAGGTTTGCTTTTGCTTTCCAGAGAGCACACACAAGGAGACACACAGAGACATGTGCACACACATGCAGGAAGCCAAATAATGCCATGCCATTTCCTGAGGAAATGGAAATAGATTATTTTCAAATCTTACACCAGAAGCTAAGAACAAAATAGGTAAAAACAATTGAAATTTGAGGCTGGGTTCAAATTCCTGGCCATTTGCAAAAATTATTGCCTCTCTCAGGTGCATACATAAGGATTAATTTGAGAGAGAAACTCAAGGACACTTTTCTGTGTAAGGTGATTTCCAAACACAATTAATTTAATTTGCAAATCATTCCTGAATGTTGATGTAATACAGGAGTTGGGTTGATTGGCACTAGAGAATATAATTTTGCTGGTGTCGACCAGGTTTTGTCCCTCTTAATTGTCAGAAAAGATGCAGTTACAATGAGTGTATACAAAGAAGAACTAGCTTTGCAGTAGATGTGTAGAGAACATCTTTGTGAATTCATTGTTACTACTAAGAGCTTAAATTTACCTTAGATCACGGCCTATATTTTAAATGTGAAGCAAAACTGCTTTCCAAATGTAATAAAGATTCAGCCTCTTTAGTACATTAAGACATTCACTGATTATATTTGTCTCTAACAACCTCTTCAGCACTGAACAAAGATTACCCTTCACGGATACTGAAATTTCTTTAACCTTGGGGTAACACATTCTTTTTCTACCTCCTCACAACACAATCCACTATTTTATTTTTTATTGTTAGGCAATAACTGCTGCAGTGCTTTTAGGGAATGCGGAATGATGTTCTAGAATGAAGGATCCATTTCTTCCTCACACTTGCATGCATACCTATGCACCATGCTTTTCAAGCCACCTACACAAATCATTAGGAAATTAGTTGCATGGACCAGAAATCAGAGCTGCCTTCCCTGCACCTATGATCAACAAAGGCTTTACACTTTTACTGTCAGAGGTGAAAAGCTAGAGTTCATAAAGCTGTCTAAGGCACAGCTATCCCTCAACATTCAGTTTTGAATGAATAGCCTTGGGAAAATGCTTCTTTCTAGGGCAACTAATAAGAGGCAGAAGATTTTCTTTTTTCAGGGAAAAAAAAAAAAGGCAGTGTGGAACAAATACAGGGAGCACCAGATAGAGAGATCTCAGTTGTAAAGTTTGGGGGACAAGTTTTCCTAACTTTACATTCATAGCACCTGTTTCCTTTATGCACTGCAGGGTGTATAGGAGATGTTTCTTTAGCATGTAGTAAAACTCAATCTCTTTTTAGAAGACCAAGGAATGTAAAGAATCTAGTCAGAATGGAGACAGATGCATTGGCTTGCAGGCTTGCAGGGGATGATTTTGTTTTACTAGAATTATTCACATGAATTACCTAAAAAGAAGTAATTATTATATGAAAAGTCTGGAAGCATTATTTAAATTCAGAGTGAATCTCACTGAGTGTTTCTAACAAGCTTAACTAAGGAAGTTGCACGAAATGGTCAAAAATCATCAAAAAAAGAAGTAAATACTTCAGGTGAGCAAACTGCAAACAAAAATGTTTTATTGTTAACAAGCATATAAAGTCAATGGAATCCTACCAAAATCAATGGGATTTTATCAGAGAACTTGAGAGCAGATTTGGACCCTAAGTGTCAGGGCAAAAAGCTGAACGTGTTAAGTAGCTATATTCATTAATTATTTTACCCCTGATAATCAGTTGCCAACAATTACATTAATGAGGATCCTACTGAACTATGAAGAGTAAAACAATTAATTAAATAAATGAGGAACGTTTTGTTGGCTTTTATAGCAGTAACTCTCCCAGAGGTTTTTAGCTTACCTGACTGGCTTCAAAGAGATGGAACTTGACCCACTTGACATTTTGAATTGCAGGCCAAACATTTTGATGTATTTCTTGCCTAACACAGTTCTAGTGCACAATACAGTGCCATAAGAGATAGACAAAGGAAACAAGTAAAGTATTTGTTCACAACAAATGTTTCTGGAACCTTTTGTTTCTCTGAATTGTGTCATGGGTCTTTTAAGAAAAGGACAGGGGAGCTGGCTGTAGCTATAGAGATGGGAATTATTTGGAAGTCAGTGTCATTTTTATTCTCTATTCCAGGCCCACAATTTACAGTGAAGTGTTCAGCAGGGTACCTTTATTGTCATTGTCACCTTTGAACAGGAGCTCATGTATTCAGTCATAATTTGTTTGGCTGTGATAGTGTCAAAGGTTTTAGTTTATAATTCTTGTAAGGGCAATAACCTTACACATCTCATCCATTTCATGCCATATAATAGCAAAGGAAAACCTGTGTGAGCTCTCACCTGTACAGACTAAAACAACATCACTTTTCGATTGATAAATTTTTATTTATTCATTTGTGCATAAGTGATCTTATACTCAATGGTTTGCCCTCCCTGTTTGCACAGACTGAGCACTGAATGTATTTTAAAAAAATAAAAAATTAAAAAAAAAATAAAAATAAAAAAAAAGTTTTGCCCCTTTTCTTGAGGGAGCTTATCCCAAGCCTGTTAAGAAAGGAATTATTTTAGCAAGTTGTGTGGCTTTTGGAGATACTCTGATACTCAATCGTTGAACAAATTTACTTCACTACAGTTTGTGAGAGACTGAAATAGTTCATGCCTCAAACATTGGTATAAAGTTGTGCTCATTATAACAAAAACTGTTTAAAGAACCTACAACAAAAGAAGCCTCCCTGAAGATACCTATCGGGGACTTTGGACTGAAAGACAAACTGCTGAGATTAGATAAAGGGAAAACCCATTCTTCAATCTCCTGAAACCAAGCAGAAAATGAGGAAAAGAATGTGAGCCAAACCCAGCAGCCGTGCTAAGAATCATCTTTGGCTTGCTTTGGGGTGGGGGAGGCCATAGCCCCCACACCCATTAGCTGGAGTAGGTTTGCACAGATTTTCCCCCCAGCCGAGGTGGGAAGAGGAAGTTGGGGTGTGTTGTAACCTCTGCTCAGGGGCAGCGAACTCGTCCTCCCTTACACAAAGTGGCTGTGGACCCTCCAATCCTGGCAATGCATTCACTGAGGGGCAGCAGAGGAGATGTCTTAATCCAGCTAAGGCCCCCCAAAGTGCCCCCCAGAGTCATTCCTGAGGCCTTGCACCATTGGACTGCATGTGATGGCACAAATGTGGAGTCTGTTGTAAGAGACAATGGCAAACTTCCCCCCCAGGGAGGTGCCTGGATTTTCCTGCCTGACCAGAGTTTATATTAACCCATTGGATCCTGTGCTTTTCAGGGAGACCTTCACTGCCAAGGAGAGGATCAATGGGACATCATTGGGAGCCATGATGATATTTTCCTTATTTTAACCCTGTTGTCCCCTTTTTGTTCCCCCTCCACCTATTTTCTATTCCTCTCTCACTCTCTCTTATTTGCTATCAAATAAAACCTGTACTACTGTCACCAGCATATGGTCTTGTTTGCACCTTAGTTCAGGCAGGGGCATTTCTAAGAACCTTAGTAACCAGATCACAACACAGGTGTATATGGGTCATGGGACACTTCAAGAGGAGCCCTCAACACTTACATCTTCTGTTTACTGATGAGGTGTAGACAAAATAGATTTATTTATGTGATTGTAAGGAGGAGGAAGTTATTCTGCTAAGATGAAAGCCTCCAAGGACCTGGCTTCTTTTCCGTGCTTAAAACACCTCTTAGATACTAAAAGCAATAGCAACTTACTGTTATAAACCCCTCCCTTTAATAATCAGGATCATTAATTTCTGCAGTGGAAAGAAGTTTGTCACATACTCTGACTTAGCATGTGAGAAGTGTCGGTCTCTGATGTACTCTTGCCTCCTTGTCAATACAGAGTAGCAGCTGATTTTTGGTGGTTAAGTATTTTGGGGGAGGGCCAAAAGGGTTGTGGTCCTCTGACCAGCTGAGTTATGTGGGAGCAATTTGATTGCCTTTGCCAGGCTGGTTGTAGGAAATAACAAATATGTTTGAATATCTTTGTTAGAAGCAGGCCAGAAAAAAAGGCTAAATTCACAAAGGCTAAAACTATGCGCTTTTTTGTGTATAGTTTTCTGGGTCCTGGTAATGCCTAATGATGAGGATTTGAAGGGACCCTTGTTACTGAAAGATAGTGCTCTATTTTTTGCTGCAATACCTCTCGCTGAAAATGATGCATGTTGACTCAATGCTTTTCATTGCTACATTTTGTCAGGATAAGATAGCAAAAATTTTGGCTGTCCCACTTTGAGTCCACTATACTCATTCTGGCTGCTTCAAAATCTGGATATAAATCCTATTCAATCAATCCAATTCACTAAGCCAACTTCTAGCTAAACCAGCCTAGCCTTTACTGGCTGATGGTGAGTATTTACATTACCTTTGACTGTCTTGCCATTGGGGAAAAACTAAAACAAAAGAGACATGACTGAGATGAAAATAATTTGTTTGCATTGCTAGGAGAAAAGGAAAATTCCATTTAGATTGCATCTGGTGTATCAGGGGTGTTTTTGCAGTTTTTTTACAGTGAAAACTGACAAGTGTTTCTGAGTCTAACACTCAAGGTGGCAAGCTGAGGGCTGTTATGGAAGGAAGAGTTGATGAAACTTCATAAACTGAATCATCAGAAACCTGTGATGTGCATCTCAATGCATAATGATAAAGGTTTTAACAATTTTAATTTGATACTCTTGGTTATGAGACATACATAGCTCTACTTGTGAATGTGTTCTGGTCAAGTGGGAGCTTCTCACTTTACCTTTGCCTAACTGTCAAGATTATGGAACAGATCACCTTGAGTGCAATCACACTGCACATACAGGACGATCAAAGGATCAGGCCCAGCCAGCAGGGGTTTGGGAAAAGCAACCTGACCAACCCGACCTCCTTTTACAACCAAGTGACCTGCCTGGTGGATGATAGAAAGGCTGTGGATGTTGTGTACCTGGACTTCAGCAGAGCCTTTGATATTATCTCCCACAGCATTCTCCTGGAGAAGCTGGCAGCCCATGGCTTGGGCAAGTGCACCCTTCACTGGGTTAAGAACTAGCTGGAAGGCTGGGTCCAGAGAGTGCTGAAGGATGCCACATCCAGCTGGCATCCAGCTGGATCAGTGTTGGGCTCTATCCTTTTTAATATCTTTATTGATGGTCTGGATCAGGCAATTGAGTCCACCATCAGCAAATTTGTGGATGACAAGAAGTTGGTTGATCTGCTGAAGAATATGAAGGCTCTGGAGAGGAGCCACGACAGGCTGGATGGATGGGCATCAATGGCATGAGGTTCAACAAGACNCACACTCTAGCTGGAGGAAGTTGTACTGGAATTGAAGGTGACTGCAGGCAGGTGGGATCGGTCTCTTCTCACAGGCAACAGTGACAGGACAAGCGGACAGTCTCCAGCTGTGCTACAGAAGGTTTCAGTTGGATATTAGGAGAAATTTCTTCAGAGAAGGGTGATTAATAATGGGCTGCCCAGGGCAGTGGTGGGGTCACAGTCTCTGGAGATGTTGAAGGAAAGATTGGACATGGCACTTAGAGTCATGATGTAGTTGACAGGGTGGCATTTGTCACAGGTTGGATTTGATGATCTCTGAAATCTTTTCCAATCAAATTGATGGATGTCAAGAGGACAAGGCCAGGCTCTCACAGTGTGGCCCAATGGCAAGATAAGGGACAACAGGCAAAAAGGAATTCCATCTTAATATGAGGGAAATGTGTTTACTTTGATGGTGACAAAACACTGGCACAGGCTGCCCAGGGAAGCTGCAGAGTCTCCTTTGCTGGGGATATTCAAATCCCAACCATGCATGATCCTGTGCAGCCTGCTCCAATTTGAGCAGGGAGGTTGGACTAGGTGATCTCCAGAGGTCCCTTCTAGCCCAAATCAGTCAGACATTCTGTACCATTACTTAACATTCCCTTGCACCCCTTACTCTTTAAAGTATCATATAAACTTGACAAAAGTTCATTCTATTACCAAGGTAGAGAGACTGAATTTGTCACTGTGGGAATTAACTAACAAAATAGCTAAAGTCAGTCAAAGTTTTCAGGAGATATCTCCTATCACTTTTAAGATGATTCATCTATCCTTTGTCTCCCTTACTAGTATGACTGAGTAGAAATACATTTTACTGTACCTTACCTGCAAGAATCTAGCAAAATTATACACAAAATATTTCGTGTCTTTTGGAGAAATTTTCTTTGCTGTTGCCTTTCAGATAATAACTGGAAGACAATGTTTTCATTATTCTATGCAATCAATCAAGATGATGC
The DNA here is from genome assembly GCA_013397375.1 of Toxostoma redivivum. NCBI lineage: Eukaryota > Metazoa > Chordata > Aves > Passeriformes > Mimidae > Toxostoma > Toxostoma redivivum. The sequence continues at coordinate 237,126 of VXBI01005640.1, forward strand.
ATGTTTATTCAGGGTATAAGAAACCCCAGAAAATACGTAAGTGAAGAGAGAAGAGCATAAAATATGGAAGAGAAAACATGTGGTAAGGAATACAGAATGACAAGGAGGTTCATGAGAATGTTTTATGTTATAGAGAATTTAAAAGAGAGAACAGAAAATTTAATTAAAACAATAATCCTCAAAATAACTTTTTTAATTATTGAAAAAATTATCTGAAGCAGCATCAGGCCGTTTATTCACAGCACTGATAAGTATCAAGATTTTGGGAACACAATCTTTAGAAGCTATACACACACATGTACACACACAGACACACAGACACACACAGAGTTTTCATACTGGGGTTTAAAACATGCTCAGTCCTGAATCATGTGATGCTTCTTAAAGTCTGGCAGGATTTTCAACATCTGGTGTACTAACAGCCAAACTAGGACAACCGAAAAGATGTAGCACTATAAGAAATTTGCCTCTGATGCTTATGGTTTCTTTTATCTATTTTTCTAAGAAAGGACCCTCTGAAGACTTTCCTTTTAAATATATAGAGTGAAGGCTGTGTCCTTAGCATGTAGATCTGACCAGTTCCAGATAAGCTTAAGTTTTTACATAATTTGAAAAGTAATCTCTGTTTCTCCAGTTGCTCTCATAAAGCACTAATATTTGATGAAGAAGTTGATTTATATAGAATCACACAATGGTCTGGGTTAGAAGGGACATGAAAGTTTATCTAGTTCCATTGTTCATTATTTCTTTTGACTGCATTTCTCTTTGCTCTACAAAGACTATCTGCACACAGGTATCTTGAAATATAGGTTGGATATCCAACATCCTTCACAGGAGGAAAAGAATGCTCAAAAGCAAATGTGAAATCACATACATCCAGCATTTTTTGGAGGTGCCTCTTTTGCTTTGGTGCTTGAAAAAAGTCCCAGAATTTAAGGATGGTTAGGAATAAGTCCTCTTGTCCACTTATTAATTATGCTTGATAGACTTCTCATAGTGGTGTCTCAGTGCCACATGGATCACTGTTGACCTTTAATCAGCTACTTGGCATGCAGACACCAAAGTGTCTCTTGAGAAGGCCAAATGGAAGGCTGCTGCTGCACGTGGGCATGTTTTCCTTATCTTCTCTGTACTTTCATAAAGAATCACTGCAGGGTTAAGGAACCAGGTTCCCAACTACTGTTCTTTCCTTATGTGTAAATGAGATGAATTAACAGATGGGATGACCTTTCCAAAATTACCACACATATAGTTGTGAATCTCTATGGTCACAGCAGTATTACAGTTTCTCCTACAGGATTGTAAGAAATACTACTTCGTTCCAGGCAGGGATGTCACTGAAATCCTCCATTATCCTCAGAGTGAATAAGGCTCTCTAACACTGCTTTGTTAGTGTTAGGGAGTAAGGCATTGCTTTATTCTTGGCCAAGAGGTGTGTGTGGCTGACAAAGTTCTGGCCTCCACACAGATGCCAATACAAAACTTCTTTACTTATTTTCGCATTTTTAACAAAAAAAGAAATGTATGCTCACTGGTTCTAATTTGCCTAATTATTTTCATTAATTAGTATTCTATACTCTATTTGTAATTAATTTCTCACTCTTCATGCTGATTTGGTCAACATTCTTTAGGCTTTTTGACATCTTTTTGTCAGACAGGTAGTCTCCAACTGCTCAGGCCTTAATCTCCTCTGTAACTTCTGGTTACTGCAACATCCTTGAAGGGTCATAAATTTAAGGTCCCAGATGTTCAGTCTTCAACTCCCTTTGGCTCTGTTTATTGATGCTTGCCAGGGTTAGTTTTAGCAAACTTACAGTTTTGGTGATTTAATGTTACAAGCGACAGAGTCTCTGAAAAAACTTAACTAGTACTGACTAAAAGTGAGCGCTGCTTACAATTAATTTAAACAACTAATTATAAATTAGTTAGGAAAATGACGTCATTACCAACTGAGGGAAATATGTCAGTTAGATAGGTCGATCAATAAATTTTTTTCTTTGAAGATATCATTTTGCTGTTAACATTATTTGGTTTTAGAATTATACGGAAATGGAAGAATTTGCTTAATCGTCTAGGGAAAGAGGAGTTCTTCACAGGATTGCAGGCCTGAGTTGGCATGAGAGGATGTTATCCCACTGGTTTCAGTGTCCTCTTTTAAAGGTTTCATTTAGTGGACATTGTACCACTAATGTTAAACCATGCTCTGGGCAGTCCTGTACTGGGCTGCCACTAGCTTTCACCTCCTTGTGTGAGTCTCCTCATCAGACCCAGTGCAGTAGCTATACTCTTATTCTTCCACGAATTTGGAAAGGCAAGGAATTTCATTGCAGTCTGATTTCACCTCTTCACATAAACATGTTCTCTGCAACCAATTTAAAACATCCTGGTTTAAACCAAGGCTGGGCAAAAACTCAAGTGATTTGTTCTGTCTTTAACATTATATAGGATACAACCTCAAATAGAAATGTTAGTTTTCTGCAGACACACAGGCAATTAATTTTTTATTAGCCAAAATACTCTTGGAAAAACTGAAGATTCAACAAATTTATCATTCAGTTGCTAGTCTACCAATAATAATAAATAAGATTTTGGCTCAGATCCCATCCCTGAAATGAGCTCAGTTGGTTAGAGCATGGTGTCAATAAAATCAAGGTTATGAGATCAATCCCTCTATGGGCTGTTCACTTAAGCGTTGGACTCAATGATCCTTGTGGGTCCCTTCCAACTCAAAATATTCTGTAAATTTGTGAAAGTATAGTTCTCATACACCAAATAATTGGATAATGTCTTTCATCTAGTTGAATAGGAAATATAAACAATTATTTCTATTAAATACTGGAGAATATTTTAATACCAGTTGAACATTTTGTAATCAATTATTTAACAACCATATCAGAATGCATATATTTCAAACCTCAAAAAAAATTATTTTTGTGAAGCCAAGTGTGGACATGTAAAAAGCATTTATCTAACAATGAACCTTGAAATTTGCCTTGAAGTATAGATTTTATTTGTAGTCTATAGGCATTGAATGCCACTTACAATGGAGCCTAAGGAGAGATCACAAATCTCTAGAAGTAGAGTTAATATTGCAATGGGAAAGGTAGAGGGAAAAATTTTGTTAGCAATATGTGCCACAGTTTTCTAATGATTCTTTCAAAGCTCAGGCAATTTCTGTTGCCTTAATGCTTTCATTCATTTACATTTTTGCAGCATAAAAACATCTCACTATTTTCCAGGCTTTCATAAATCAAATCTTTCCTCTCTGATTGTATTACAAACCAGTAGTACAGCTTTTTGTCAACCTAAACCAGAGCTTGAACTCCATGTGTGTAGATTTTTTTTCTATCAATATCTGTGCATTGCTGTCTCATCTTTCTGCTATGGATGTTGTGAGAGGGATAAATCTTTTTTCAGCCTGGCATTGTTCAAATCCCCTGTGCAACCAGTGTGTGGAAGACAGAGCTCTACAAGCAGCCATGGCACAGATGAGTCCCTGCCTTCAGTCCTGCAGCTGTCGGGGGAGATGCCAGCACCTGCAGATTCACCATCTCGTCATCTGTCACTGCAACACCACCTGCTATCCAGGAGAATTTCTGGGATAAGACCTCGGTCCCTTTAAACATCCATCTGGGAATAACACCTCATGAGTTTCAAATTAGTTAAGGTAGTCAAAGGGTTTTACTGGACCTTAAATTTTGTTTTCTGTACCTCAGGTAAGAAAAACTTGAAGCTAATTTGTAGAATCAGGCCTTTATTCCTTGTTGATAAGGAGTAAGACCTTTCACTGAGTTTTTTTGGGGTTGGCTTTTTCTTTATGTTGAATTTGAGCAAAGAGTTTTTGTTACCCTAACTTGCTGGGGGAGAAGGAGAAAATTGGAATTTCCTGTACCTTGTGCCTGAGGTATTGATGGAGGTGCTGTGTTAGTGCACCTGAAGGCAAGGAAATGCATAAATGTATTAGTTGTTCAAATAGCTGTAACTTTCTTTTTAGTATTTCCCTGATCCATCGTTATTATGATTCTCTAATTTCAAGAGTCAAATTTAAACCCTAGCAGCAAAATAACATCAACAAACAAGCAGGAACATCCAGGTCAAGGCGTGACTCTTATGCTCTCCCGCCTCAGAGCCAAAGCAAGCAAAGGTGACTGAAACTGGGCAGTGATGATTTCTGGGGAACAGTGAGGTGCATCTGTTCTGAATGTGCCACACGGCTGAGGGAATGGCTGTCAGAAATGTGTGACATGCTAACCAGCCGGGAACTACTCTGCTGGCAGTGTGCTGATAGTTTGTTACATATGCTGCTCATACGGCACAGAAGTTATTTCCCTAGAAACACTGATTTCTGTAGTTCTGGGTCTGAATAGGAGAGCTAACCTGTGGATGTGCACTACTTGCACTCTGTCGGGCTTTGCCACAGCACCAGAAGAATTCCCTGTTGTGATCTTGAGTTAAGGTTGTATGAACTTCTTTCTCTCCCCTTCAAAACGCTTAATTTTTTAATACAATATGCAGTATTTCATTATTTACAGTGGATAAAATGAAAAGTCTGCTCTACAAAAAAGATAATGCATAACTTCTCCTCAAGTCAGTGCTGCCAGCCTCAAAAATTAATGACTGTTATCTTTAGATACCAGATTTTTTTGTTTGCAGAAGAATGGAAATTTTATTTTTGCTAAAGCTCTTGTGATGAATAAGTGGCTCAAAAATAGCAAACTAAGGCTGCTTCTGTGCTGTCAAAGAAGTTTGCCAAGTAATTTGCCTGTATAAACTGGGTAAAAGCAAAAGCCCTGTTGTAAAGCTGATGTTATTTTTAGAGGTAGATTTTATTATTGACCCTCACTTCCTTTCCCACCAAGGGATTTCTTTCCTTCAAAACAAGGACATGATGGCTAATAGACATGATCTGATTAATAAGAACTCCAGGCAAGGTATCCTGCAATTCTGAATTCTGCTTCTCCAGGACACGTGCGGGTTTTGTGCTGAGACTTGATCTGCAAAGGCTTCAGCAGATGTTCTCCTGCAGTTCCCCAATACAGACACTCTCCCTTCACTGGGAGGATTACTAGGTTGCTTGCAATAATGTGGCTCCATTCAACACTTGAGAAATGGGAGTTGTCTTTACTGAAAGAAGTCATGATATTGAGACAGGAAGTAATAGCCCTTGCTTTGTCTGCATTTCTTGCACTAGCAGGGTCTTGTCAGGGGAATTGTCGGGATTTTCATCCACTGCCCGTATCTTCTCCTGAGTGCTATTACAATGTTTCTCATTCATAATTTTACACATAGTTGCCTAAGGAATACACTTCTGCTTTCAAAAGACATCAGACACTAATGTTTTGGCTAGTATGGGAAGAAGCAATTCAAATAAATTCACCTGGTCCAATTCAAAAAGAAGACAGAAGCCGACTAAATCTAGTAAAACATGATAGACCACAAAACATTTGGTGTCTCTCTGTTCAGAAAAATTCATCATTTTTCTGGCATAAATATGTCTATTGCATACAAAAATAAAATCTGTTGAGAACAATTTTCTAGTTCTCTGGGCACTGCTATTCTACAAACTTCTCATGAATATTTTTTATGCTGCAACCGCTCTTCCCATACAGTGAATTTCTTGGTTTGCGAACTTAGTTAATTCCTGTATAAAAAAAATCTAAGTGCTGAAGTGGTTTAATCTGCACAGACCATGTGTTCAACTTCCATCCCAGTACATGTAATTACTGGATTTGACACCACACAGACTGTAAGTGAACAAGGTCAATTCACTTGGTAAGGCTTTCTGGAAAAATCTTATGCTGTTATTCCATTTACATCAGCAGACTCAAATAAATTTAAAACTAAAATAATGACCAAAAAGCGAAGCAAACAAAGCACACCAAACCAAACCAAACCGAACCAAACCAAACCCTGACAGCTTCTTTCAGAAAAAAAGTCTGATTGTTCTTTAACTAGTAATTTTGCTCCATGATATTTTCAATGTTTCCTTCTTACTTGCTTTACTTAAAGTGAATCTTTCCTCTGGGTTTTATTAAGTAGCAGCCACTTCAAATACAATCTTTCTGAACAGTATTTAGAAAGCTTTTCCTACCATCAGTAGGTTTTGGGACAGACTTCTGCGGTAGGTGGAACTCAGAGGTATCCCAGATGTTACTGAGGGACCTATTTCCACTCATGTAGAATTAGTTGATAGGCGAACTCAAAGGTTTAAAAGGGGAAAACCAAAGAGAAACCCAAAGGATGACATCATTAGACATGCCCCTCAGCAGGAGAGAACATTGCTCTGAACTTAATAAATGTCTTTCAACTGTTTCTCTCCTTAAAAAGTATCTATATATTGAACTACCGAGTATCTTTAGGAATCTCTATTCTACTGTGCCTTCTAAATTTAAGTTTGTCCTCACCAATGCTAAACAAGATATTTTTGAGAAATTTTGGAAAATCACTAATACCGGTTGTAACAAAATTTTATTGCAAATGTATTTTCATTCTTCTATTGTTGTGAATGATGACTTTTTGCACACCCACTAATTGAATTGTAGTTTATCTTCCATATGTATCTATGTTTTGTTAAACGTATTGGTTAATTCTATGGGGGGAAGGAAATTTCTTCATCTGACAGGGAATTGTGCCATAAAGTTATGTTATTCCTGTATCACTGCTGTCCATCACCTGTGGAGAGTTCTGCCATGACCTGATTTTACTTGGGAACACCCAGAGGGAGTAGAATCCTCTGTTCTGTGGTTAGAATTATTCTGGGAAAAAACCCAACATATTTTACAAACTTGAACAGTGAAAGTGTGGGCAACCTAAGTTAAAGCTAAGTGATAAAACTTGGTAGAGCTGCTACAGGTTATGCAAAGAGGAGCGTGCACAGAGTCTGGCTGTCTAGAACATACCGCAAACCCCAGCTGGTGGCCACTCTAATGGTTCAGGGACTGCGAGGGTAGATTAATGTCATACGTCCATGTGAACACATAGCTGTACTGCCTTTAGATTTAGTTAAGGTCTTTAGCTTGCTTAAACCAGTACTTTAGTTCTGAAACTTCTAGCTCTTTTCTTGACAAAGACCTTGATAGGGTTTCCAGAGTTTAATATTAACAGGTTTGTCTTGCTAATACATGGAAACAGTAATAAATAAAACTTATCTACCATTTACTTACCGAACATGAATGCTCCTGGGTTTTTTTGCTCTCTTTTAAAATTAAGTATTTGGCAAAAATATTGTGATAGGTTAGTTTTCTGTACAGTGGATGAGACGGTGATGATCAATGAGCTCTTGTGGGTTCATGAACATGAAAATCCCACTTGTGGGTCTCCATAAGAAAGAGCAGATGCTTGCAAAAGAATCTGAAAGTGCTTAAGCAAGAGGTCTGTTTGGTCTGGAGTGAGCATTGTTTTATCTGCAGTAAGATACAAATAGCGTTGTGGGAAATGGGATTTGACCTGGGACTAAATTATTTAGTACCTAGGGTGGTTGTTACGACAGAAACCTGTTAATAAGTGAAGCTTTTTGTATTAATGACTAAGACAACATCCATGACTTGCAGTTCTGAGTTAATTCTAAATCAAAGATAATTACTTTATGAAAAGGCAATAGACTGTGGGCATATTTGACAGGATTCCAGAAGTTAATTTGAACGCCTACATATATTCAGTCTAAAAATGAAAAACATCTACTAGGCCATTTACAATGGCCAATATAGCCTCAGCATTAAGCCTTGCTGTGAGGATTGTCTGCCTCTGCAACAACCAGTGGACCAGTCCACTTCTCCTTTAGGAATATTCTACTTGGGGAAAATCCAGAAACACTGGATCCATGTGAGCCTCTTCCACCAATGGGAACTTCCCCTGTGTTTGTTATCAGCAACACAGTGTTCCCCCACACAATGATGTCATCAATGTACTGTAGATGTTCGGGAACCTCGCCTTTTTCCAGAGTAGCCTGGATCA
>VXBI01005641.1:4818-61022 GCA_013397375.1 Toxostoma redivivum
AAAAAGACTGGCAGCATTAGAACTCTGCAATTGAGTTTATGCATATGAAAAAAAATTCTAAAAATAGCTCTTAAAAAACAGATACCAAAATTATTCATAGTAATATAGAAAAAAGGTTTACAGGACATGTTTTTATTTATGTCATATTTTTGTTACCTTTTCTAAACCATACAGATAAGACATTAAGCACTGTAAAGGGCATGCTGTTTCCTACAGTAGACTTTCACAGCTTAAACCTGTGTTAGCGTATGCTAGTTTATTTGAATGCTAAACTCACAGGAGTCAATTTTTAGTGCAGTGAAGATGGCAAAGAAGTTACGGAATAATTGAAGGATACAGAATTGCAGGCAATGTATGCAAAGAAAAAGAAAAGGGCAAAGGATTAGAAGATAAGGGTATAGACAAGTATTTCTTTTCAGTTGTTTCTGACCTTAGCAACACCTGCAGAGGCTGATGATTCGTATCAACCAAATCAACCCAGCCACATCATAGCAATAGTAAGGGCTGAGTTGCTTTCTTCAGTATTATATTAGAATTCAGAAGGAATACAAATAAAGGGAAAACCATATTATCCTGAATTAGTTGTAAGTAACATATCGCTACCAATTCAAAGTACTGTTTCTCCATTACCCGACAATCAACTACTACAAAGAAAATAAGTCTTGTCACAAAAGACTAATTTTCTTTTTAGAAGATATTAAAAGGCTTTTAGTTGTGCAGTGGATAATTTCAGTATTAGTCATGGTATTCTGTGACAGTGTATTTCCTAGGTAGAAAATCTCTGGGTAAACTTGAACACTGTTAGTTTTAATTACCAGCTGGATGTGCAGGTGAGCCTAACACTATGTAAATAGAATACAAATATAAAATTTAAAGAATTCACTACATTAACACCCTGATTAATGAAAATCAGAATGTCAGAGATCTACCAGGACATGAAAGTCACCAGTCACCTCAAGCCAGGCAATGTTTATCAGAGATTCTCCCAGAGGTTCACTGCTAACACTACTTACCGAAGTGGATAAACAATTAAGTTAACACGTTTAAAACAACACATTAAAATAAACTTTCAGTAAACTACAAAGGAGACTGATAAAAGTGTGCAGACTCAAAGAATTAGTAACATCTCTGTAGAACAGAAGATAGCCTGTTAAGGTAGGTAGGCAACAAAGAGTGGTTGTCAATATGCAGATATTTCCCCTGCATACTAAAAATCCATCCAGAGTATATTTACTTTCATAGTAGCTCCATTGCAACCTTCCATAGGAGACCTAGGGCTGGTCATAATTTCAAGTAGCAATGCCAGCAAAGAAGCGCTCTTCTGTTACAGCCTGTGTTTCCTGTTTTCCCCAGTTGGTCTGTTCTCAAATTATATCCACCCCTGAAACTCCCTTATTCGGCATTCTCTGCCCCTTGTTCCAGTCCCTTCCCTGTCCATCACTGTAACCCTGCCCCTTGTTCAGCCCCTTCCCTGTCCATCATTGTAACCCTGCCCCTTGTTCCAACCCTTTTCTTGTCCATCATTGTAATCCTGCCCCTTTTTCCAGCCCGTTCTGTGTCAGTCTTTCCCTGGGCCAATCCCGAGTTGTTCCACCCCTTTGGAAACTCGATGTCCCATTGGCCCATGTAACCTTTTCTCCTCCCCCTCTTCCCTCATGGGTTATAACCCTGTCAGACCCTGCCTTTCTTTCCTCCCCCATAGACCCTTCATTTTTGTTTATACCCACCCCCTGATCTGCCTCAGGACCTGATCCTGAGCATGCCAGGCTCTTTGTCTCTGGTCTCTGCAACTGTAATGGGCTGGCTGGAACCTCAGGAGCAGAGAGCCTCCCTTGCCTCCTTTACTCAATCCTCGACGTGGGCCACACCAAAGAGCTGCTGGCTCCTGAGGTTCTGCCTCCAGGAAATCACACCCTGGGGCAGTTCCCCACACCTGGCACAGTGCCAGTGTGCCTCCAAAGAGCTAGTCTGGCTCCGGCAGCCTGTGTCACTCTTCAAATTTTTTTCTTTTGTGAAAGATCCAAGTGAACCAGTTAAGCTTGAGTGAGTCTCCAGTGTAGTGCAAGCTTCTCAGTTTTTTTAGAGGAAATTTACTGCTTTTTCTAGCAGTTTATTGCAACAACTCTATAGGAAATACCACTATATGCTATTACAAATTGTAGCACAATCAAGATCAGTTATTATGATTTTTTTCTCCCTGATTGCTGTGATTACTTAATTAAGTTTTGATTTGCATCAGTGCATATATACACATTATGTATACTGCCAGATACGCATGTTAATATTATCTCAAACATTAGTCTAAAATACAGAATCCACTAAGAAATACTGAGTCTTTTGAGAAAGACTGAAAAATGACCAAGTAAAGTGACTTGTGTGCAAGCTCTGTATGACTTCCTCAAGCATAAGTTAAAAATAAGATCAGACACTTTTTTATGCTATTTTAAGTCCTTATAATTTTGTCTTTTAACTGTCTAACCATCCAATGACAGAAAACACTGACGTACTACGTGACATTTTTAACCTAAAGATAAGTTTCCTAGTCACCATAAACTACAAGCTTAAAATCACCATACCTGTATCCTAGAGTCTAAGCAATTGATCTAAAAACTATTATCTTCCAGCAGCAGTGGAATTACAGCTGCTCCGAGGTAAGGATAGCATCTAATTCTCCAGTATTAATCCACACATCCTTTACACTGCACAGATAATGCAGGGCTGTCAGGACTGGAGCGAAACTACAGCAGGTCAGATTTATGCCATGCTAAGTTATAAACAGAGTGTTTGAACTTTCATATATCTCTTTGATTGCCCACCTGTGCACTGGTTTTGCCTGCAAATAAGTCCCTTTGTATAGGAAATAAATGTTCTAGGTGGTATATCCCTGACTTAAATCAACAGTCCTACAATGTAAATTGGAAAAGTTGCATTAACTTTTATCAGATTGTTCAGAAATACATCATCCTATACTGAAAAGGCTGTAACTGCTGAACGTAGCATGCTTCACATCTTGAAAACCAGCAAAGGATCAGAAATTCCAGCCAGCCAGCAGGAGGTCCCAAAAAACGATTTTGTTTTCACAGTGTATTCTCCTTTCCTGTCTGTGTTTCAGAATCTGATGGATGTCTCTTCAAGTTTTGGAGCAGTTAGAATATAACCTTATTATAAACTGGTTAATGTGATAGTAATAATGCTTACAAGTATATGCAGGTATACACATGAAAATAAGCTATATACAAATTTGCCATCAAAATAAAAGAGAATAAAACAGTTTTCTTAAAAATTCACTGTGAGCTCTGGTATTTGTGACGAGAGATAATTAATAACCTTTCCAACCTACTTTCTAATACTTTGTTACCATTAGAGTCATAACATGAAAAGGAACAACACAGAAGACACTAAACCCAAAAATATGTAATACACGCTGTTAGCACTATTGTTTACCAGTTGGCTTCTGGATTCCTTTTGTGACATAATTCCATACAGTTCACTTCAGCTACTATGAGAACAAGAGATACATGAATACAGGAATGTTCTTTTTTTCTTAACACAGAACATTCTTCTCATAATTACTAAAAACTAAAGTCACTTGGTACAGTGTCATTGATTCGAGTAAAAGCACAGTTTGTATAATATTTCTAGAAATGGGAATAAATTTCTTAAGAAGCTCAAGTGCATGCTGATGAAAAGAGACAGCATTCAAGATTCTATTTCCATGTGCAATCTCACATGCAAATCACAGAATTATAGAGAGTGCACCTGTCCAAGCCATGTGCTGCCAGCTTTTCCAGGGGAGTGCCATGGAAGATGGTGTAAAACGCTGTGCTGAAATCCAAGGACAGTCATCCACTAGGTGAGTCACCTGGTCATGGAAAGAGATCAGGTTTTACAGGTAGGACCTCCCTTTCCTAAACCCATTGTCTGGGCTTAACCCTTGTTTGTCCTGTATGTGCTGTGTGAATGCACTCAAGCTGATCTTCTGTGCAGCCTTCTCTTGGGACCTCGGTCAGGCTGACAGGCCTGCTGTTCTCCAGACACTCCTTCCATCCCTTCTTGTGGATGGGCATCGCATTAGACAACCTCAAGTCTTCTGGGACCTCCCTGATTAGCCAGGACTGATAATAAATGATGAAGAGCTGCTAAGTGAGCTCTTCTGCCAGCCCCCACAGTACCTTTGGGGGAATCGCATCCAGCCCCATATAGCACACGTACATCCCTTTCAGAAACCAGAGGTAGTATGCAAAAAACCCCAAAAACAAACAAACAAACTAACAAAACAAACAAACAAACACACACACACACACACAAAAAACCAACAAAAAAAAAACACACCTCAGAGAAGGAAAGGGCATTGGTCAAAGTTATTTCAGTGACCATGAAAAAAATGCATTACAAAATATATTTCTCAGTAGTAGTTTTATTCTTGCCTAACTCCTTATAAAAAGAGATGTGTTCTTGATGTGTCATATAAATGTACTAGAAATTGTAATGTCCTAAAGTAAAAAAACAGGGGCTTTCATTTATTAATACATTCTTTTTGGAAAATAGGTTACGTAGTGGAATTTTCATGAGTTTCTCCTTCAGCAGCTATCCCAACACTCATTATCTTAATCAAGATCTGCAGTTCTTAAATTCCTGCCTTCATGTATCAGGTGCCTCTCCAAGAACCTAAGAGAAAAAAAAATACTCTAAGCTGCAGAATGCTGTAACATGTGAAACAAATTTTCTCTGGTATAACTGCAGAGTTGTTAGTTTGAATTTCTTAAAATTTTGAAGTAATATAATGAACATCCAAGCTCCATGATGCTTATAGCATGATGCTTATAGCTGAGATCCTGCAGTCAGCATCAAGCTTCACATAATGAGCAGAGTCTTCCAAGGTTAAAGTTCATAGGAAGAAGAAAGGCAGAAAACCTCAATTTATTGGTAGAGATCATAATGTAAAAGAGTTCAAGATAGACAATATCAACTATTTGAGAATTTAAAAAAGCCCCATTTTCTTTTAAGAAAGAAAATTGAATTTCCCTGTAAGGTAATATTATTAAAATTTACAACACAAAAAAAGAGTAAGCCATAAAAGCCAGCTGATGTTCAAAAAGTACAGTGACAAACACCAGGCATACCTAGTCATATTCATGATGGGCAGCTGAAATAGCATGACCTTAAAACCCTTTGAAAACAAAGGTGGAAAAGAGGGAAATGACAATTTGTTACAAATTTGCCAGAAAGTGAATAAAATGAAACTTGAGAGTAAGAGCATAACAATATTTTTCCATTAAAGTAAAACCCTTCAAGACTCTTTCATTTTCAGGTAATTTGCCAAGACCATTATGCAACTGTAACCCTATTAGTGCTTGAGACTGATCTCAGTGAGTGTCACAGAGAGACTCTCACAGTCTCTGTCACCGTACAGTGACAGAAGAGATAAACACAGCTTCCTCAAATGCTTCATGTGTGTTTCATCTTTACTGTTCTGTTGGGAAAACATTTTGACCTTTCCTTTGCACAATTCATTCCAGAGTTTATACCAGTTACAGTCTGCACTTTTGCAGCATTGCTGAGAGTTTTATTCTGGTATCACATATACAATGTTGCCTCTAACATTTTCTCAAATGAGAAATGTTTGTAAAATCTCTCTGTTGCGTTTAAACAACCTTGTGATTGCTTTTTCTGAACATTTTTTGAAAGATAACAGCCATAGCATCAGACACAGCAAAGGTCAGATCCAGATAGCCAGAAGGGACTCCTGAATTTACATCAGTGATTTTATTCACCCAGTCAGAATTTCAGGCTCACCAAAGGCTATGTCCAAACTATTTCACTGTCCAAGATTCCTGGACCTGTATGACTTAATTTGGACAAGTTCACTAGGTAAACTTATGGGTTGCGTATTGACTTCCACTAATGCTAAGGATTGAACTCCATACCAACTGACAGTTCTGAATATCTTTGGAGAAGACGAGGGGGGAGGACTTACTGTCCCTTTTTTCAGACAAATCTTTGTAGTAAGTAGTGACACTGCTCCACCAGCTCTACCCATGTCACAGGTAGATATTTTCAGAGTTTGATGAACAGTAGATGTCCTCTATAAAATACAGCAACTGCCATAATTTTTTATTCAATCCAGCAAAAAATAAGTGATAGCAAGACAGGAGCCAGTCATATTTCAGACCAGTTAATACCAAGCTAGTGGTGTTGGAATTATCTAAATTTAGGATGAGTCCAGTACAAAATCTAATACATGGTTTTGCAAGTTTCAGTATCAACATAACAATGCATTTTTTCCCCAGAATAACATTTTTTTCCCTTCACAATTTTAAGATAGACTGTAACAGTGAAAAAACCCCAACCAAACCAAGCCCAAAACCTTAGTCCAGTATGCTAGACTTCTCTATACTTATGTATACCGAATTATTTATTCACGATTGAGAATACTCACGCTATGATTCAAAAGAGAATAGCATATTTGCAGAATTTACATAAAGCACATAACCTGGCACATCTGACCCTTACAAGTTAGATCCTTGCACTACATCCAAGAAAGGTTAGATATAGCCAGCTCAGGCATACAAGACAGTATACGTGCATTGAAGTAATACTACATCCAATCTGATGAGTCTTGCTTCCAGAAGCTGTTTGGCACAGTAATACCATGACAGAACACTTTATAAAAGAGAACAATACTACTGCATGCTCTGTTACACAGTCTAGAAAAGCTCAAAAAAGTCTCCTGTTCCTGTAATAATGGACACATTTCTGTAACAAATACAGATGTGCTCAAAACATTTACATGAAGCAAGAGGTACCATGGGATAGAACATTGAACACATTTGCCCTAACACTGGAAAATATACACAAGCAAAGTAGAGTACGTACAAGCCATATATTTGAGATCTCTGCACATGCCCAGACATTCCTCTCACAGAGGGAAAGCCTGTGCATTTCAAAATGTTTGCTAACTTTAAAGTAAAGCAATGGCCAAATGTGGTTGACACTGGCTCTTGCTAAAGGATAAGCAGGAAATTTAAAACATTACTTCAGATCTTTAAGTCCTGCAGGAAAACATAAAGTGTCTGAGAGGTTGTGCTGTTTGGTTTGCATAGCTGCAAGTAAGGACTTTACAGTTATGGACATGCAGTTTCACAATTTGATTGGCAGATCTTTTGAATCAGTAATTATTTAATTCACGTCAACCTGATATATAAACTTTATACTTACAATCTATAGACATATCAGAAAACCCCTGAAGTCTGTTTTAACAAACTGAGGATATGTTACCACATTATATACAAAATTTCATTTGCAAAAGGATTTAGTAGCCTTCAAAATAAATTTATGGCTAGAGCTGCAATGCTAAAAGGAAATTAATATTCAGAAATACAGTATAATATAGTTGAATTACTTTGTCTGGATATGTTTTAAGGAGTTATATCTGACCAAGTTAAATAATCAAAGAGTTGGTTATACTAAACTAGAGACTTACACTGTTATAGTTCTTAATATGAGTCTTAGTATTTCTTTGGCTCATATAGGCCTATAACAGAAAGCTTGTCTCTAGTCTAGACATCTTCCATGTCTTATTTAGCTATATATCAATCTTAACTACCCTCTTGAAGAAATAATGTAGCCAACTCTACCATTAGTTTTAGTTAAACATGAGAATGTTTAAAACTTTAAAACATGAAGTTTTTGTCAGTCTACTTTAGTGTAGGAGTCTTGGGAAAACTTACTCGTGAAAGCTTTTTTTTCTCAGCTTGGTAATAGAACCTCTGTAAATCTAGACAATGGGAATAGAATTTTATGCCAAACGATAGAAGTAGCTCTGAGATCGTTTAAAAGTCATGCAGAAGGTCTTTGTTTGAGGTCTGTTCAGATTCTGGCTTTGATAACACAGTTCTCACCATCTGAGTATCTGGGTCAGAAAATTGGCTACCGCAGGCCAGAGTTCTGCAAAACCTTTTGCCATTTAGGTAGTAACTATGTATTGGAAAATAGAAATTAATTTTAATTTTCCAAGCTTAGCTGTGTGCCGTTACCAAACTATGCAGAGCATTCAGTGGGTCAGAAAGGCTATAAACATAAAAGCTCATGCTTACCAATACCCTATCTATGTGTTCTTTTTGGGTGTTTGACATTAAATTCAAGTTTCTGTCATACAAAACAGGGATAGGAAATTTGAAATTCTAGGATATTGTCCACATGGAAGAGGAATACCCCAGACCAGAATATTTGGTCTAATAAAGTTTCTCTCCTTTTCTTAAAAATGCCTTCAGTTTACCTTAATTCAGAAGAAGAGCAATTTTGTTGTTTCTGAACGTTTCTCAGTTCTTAAGAAACCCCTTCTGATGCCCTTCTGTATCTGAGAAAGCTTCTATATATATGGGCAATAAAACATCAACTTCTAGCTGTTTCTTGCTACTCCTAGCAATCAGCTTGCAGTATATTGATTGAGATATTTATTTATATAATTTTGGGGTTTTTTTGTTGTGTTTTGTTTTTTTGTTTGTTTGTTTGTTTGGGTTTTCTTGGGTTTTTTTTTGTTGTTGTTTGTTTTTGTTTTTTTTTTCCTGAGGGGATTTACCCCTGGAATTCTTCCTACCTATAATTTTCTGTTACTGAAAACAAAATAACAAGTGCATTTTTAATCTGTAGTCTCTCACTCTAAGACATATTGGAATGGTGAGGTGCTGAGCAAGAAGATTATTTTGCATTTAGTCCTATCTACAGATAAAGATCTTCATGTTATATTTTTTCTTTATTGTAAACCTTTCCAGTAGTCCACTTGAGAGATACTGTTTTCTTCAATTTGAATATGTGTGCAGTCAGAACATTTTTTTAGTAGAGTAACTCTTGATTTACACAAGTCTAAGATAAGCAACTCTACAAAAGAAGCATTACCAACAAAAAAGAAATTATCTATCACATTGTAATGTAAAATAGAAGCATCTTGGCAGCACTCTAAAGTATGATCAATTAATGCTGTTATAATTGAGCATTGCTATGTTATACATTGAGTTCCATAAATTTATTGATTATAGAAAACCAGATAATTATTTTCTTTACAATCACGTATTCAGTTTTAGTCATTTTAAATTGATGTTTGTTTCACAACAGAAGGATGTCTAAGATTACAAGTACTTTTATAGTAGTCCAAATAAAAACAAGTATTCCCATTTAAAAACCACTAAAATGCCATTCCTGTATGGCATATAATACTGCCATATGTTTAAAATGCATATTATACTCTTATAATTGTCATCCACAATATTACCTGATTTCTGCAAGTTCCAGACCTTGAATTAAATTTCTGTGCAAGACAGTTTTTCAACAAGTCACTATCAGCTTTCACTTGATATTCATGACATAATTCAGAAGAGTTTGCTTCACATGCAGCTAAATCTTTCTGAATCTACATATAGACAATATTATTTAAGCTCTCTTAATATCATTTTGTTTTAGTGCAAGACTAGCCTTGCAAGCTACATGTGAGGCATATTGGGTTTTAATGTAATGTACAATGTTCTGGTCTTGACAGCTGATGATAAATTCAGGTTAATTTGTGTAAAAAATACATGATTTCTTTGGGGTCTAGTAACAACTGCTTATAGCGATGCAGAAATTATGTAAATATGGGAACATAAACAGATCAAACCACATAAAGGATCAGGGCAATTGTTCATGTTCTTTTCCTCTAACACCTGTAGATGGTTCTAATTGCTTTATGACTTTATATTTGATCTTCAATAATTTTGTATAATTAGGAGGCTTAAACATGACTGTTGAGTATATTTCTGTTCATTAACATAATTATATCTACAGAGTTTTGTTTGGTTGTGTTTTTCTGTTTAGTTTGGTTGTTTTTATTTTTTGGACTCAAGGGGAAAAATAGAAACAACAGACTTTGAAGTGCTATGCACATATTACGTGTTGGTTCCAAATATTCTTTTTGTTTTCAGCTTAGTCAACATATAAATATTTACTTAAACACTTACTTAAAAACTTAAATATTTACATAATGTTTTTATCAGTATTAGTTGCTGTGTTCTAATGCAGAATAATCTTGAAAGCAGAATCAAGCACTTTACAATAACATAGAGAATAAAAAGGAATCTTCAAATTTCTGAACTCTGCCCAACTTCATTAACTCATCAGCGTCATCCAGGATCAATGCGACCTACCTACAGTGCACAGTGGAATATTAAGCAGAGAGCAAAAACTACTGAGGACTACCAGAGTTAAAAAGCTTCTATTGATACACTACTGGGCTCAAACAAGCACAAATGGCAGCAGCCTGGCTGCAGATTTGGACATGTTGCTTTCAGGACAGCAGTTAATACTGCTGCAGAGTGCTGCATTTGCCAAACCATCGTCTTTTCTCAGCATTGATTCTGATAACTTAATGCAGCTCCTGTATGCAGTAACATCCCAGCAAGCTGTGGAGGGAATGTTCATGGCTGCATCCTTTATCAACAGTAGCATTATGAGTTTCTCTATAGCATTGCCCCAGACATTTAATAAGGTAGATCTTTCATTGTGAATACCTGTCTCTCTTCAAGCAATAAGAGTTCACTACACTGTAATTAAGGAAGAAGACTCACCACTTCTAATGTACGCCAAGAAGTATTAGCAAGGTGGGTCCTACCTTCTATGTACCATTTTAACATAAAATTAATCATTTTATTTTTTGCAAAGCTTCTTCATCTAGATTTAGGTGTATTCTCTCCTTTAAATTTTTTCCATGTCCACTGTGGTAGGCAACAAATTTTATTCTTCTCAATGCCTTCTACGTGCCTTGTTTTTCCAGTTTGCCTCACTATGTATTTCAACACTCTCCTAAGAAAAACTGCACACTCCCCTTCTGCATTCTCTCCTTCAGTCATTGTAGTCCTTTAGAGCATCAGACTTTACATCTCTGCCACATTTATTTCTCTTTAGGCCGTTCTGAGATCATATACAACTTACTGAATATGTTACTCTTCATAACATATGAAATCATATGATTTCTACTGATGAAGTTACTGTAAATATTGCTATTGAAAGCCATGAACAAATGTTTGTGTTTCTGTATTTAGCAGTCTCTGAAATGTGTGAAATGTCACACAGGCATTTTCTGTTAGAAATTAAAAGGAATGTAATGAATTATTTACTACTGTAAGTCACTTTTAAATAGTGATAATGAACTTCAGAGATCCCAGTTTTTCTTTCTGTATCTGGTCAGCTATGAATGGAATCTGGTTCAAATCAAAATTTCAGATTGCACAAGCCTGAAACAAATAGAGGAGAAAAGAAAAAACAGAATCTTGCTTCTTCATTTAAGCTATATGTACATTTAAAAAAAAAATCAAAAAAAAGGATCAGTGAAATCCTCATCAATAATATTTTAAAAATACTAATTCACTTCTAATATTTAAATGGAGTAATGTCAAATAAAGCAGTTTAAAATATTTGCAATCTTTCCAACTTCACTTTTTTCTAGTTTTAGTTGTCTTTAGTTACTGTTATAACTATATTTACATAAAAATATCATGCATTTACAAAAGCCAGTGATGGGTTTCCAAAATTGTAAGGGTAGAAATTACTCTCCCATTTGACCTTTTTGACAGTCACAACACCAAAAAGGACCTTATAATATCCAGCTATTAAATGGGTCATCAAGGTAATAGTGCAGCATGGCAGGAACTGATTGGTTATTGTGTTGTGGGGCCAGTGTCTGAAGCAATCTGGGGACAATTTCTGTTGAGGACAAGGTTTCAGATTTTGAACTCTGCTGGTTAAACAGAGTTACTGCTGTGAGTCTTTATTAAGGTTGAACAAGTAGAATCTGCTGATCTGCCAGTTGTTCCAAAAGATTGTGCTCCCGTTGTGAGAATACTTCACCTCTTTATGCATGACTGACCTTCTAGTGGGATCCTGCTGTGAGATGTGAATGTGGCCATTGCAAATAGACTGCCAGCAGAACTCTAAGCAATGGATATCCTAGCCAAGCTTTTGCAATTATGGGCAGCAATGCTGAATTATATAGTTTGTTTTAAAATTACCACACCATTTCAAAAAACCTACAAGTGATTACTTGGTTTCCTAGCAAATTTCTATTATTGTAGACATCAAATAACTTTAATTGGCCAAATCTATTTGTGGGAAGGTTTTTATGTATTTCAGACAAAAATCCGTATATAGTCATTGCACTAATTATTTCCTTCTAATTATTTTTCTGTGAAACATATAGCTGACAATGAGAATGCTGTATTACAAAGACATTTGCTTGGAGTCCATCACAGGAAATTTTTACACCTGGCCAGTTTTTTCTCTATGAGATGGGTATAAAACTTCTTTTTTGTAAATTTTATTGCAGATAACCCTCCAAAAATAACCACCAATTTGAATAAGAATTAGCACTCCTTTATCCATTTCTCCAGTGATGCCTCCTTTGCTATAGTTCCTAGAGACCATAGTTCTGTATCTGAAGGTCCTAAATGTTGACAGTTGCCCAGAATGGAGGAATACCTCCCAGCTTCTTCCTTGGCAGAGTGAATGATGGTGGCAGTTTATACTAGCAGAGTGTTCCTGCATGGAAAATTATATTCTCAATTATGTGCATCTGAACTCTTAATTATTGCTGCAAAATGCTGGTAACTTGAGAATAATTACTGCATTTGGCAAGTTACAAACACTTTGCAAACCTATAACATTCAGTTATATATGTGACAAAACCAAGAACTTTTATTTGGATTTTTTTTTCATTCACATATATTTTTCTTTTGTTTACAGTGGAAAAATACATCTTGGAGATATATAATTCCTTAGTTAAAATGAGGAATTAATACTTCTGTAGAAATAAGACCAATGACTGAAAAACAAGTTTGTAAAGGATAAGAAATACCAGCATAATTTTTTTGAGTAATAAACACGTCTTTACTTGTTTGACTGTGCCCCTCATGAATGCAGAGTGTTAACTGTTTTCCGGGGAAGGAGGGTACATGATCAACAACTTAATTGCTTAAGGGGTAAATACACAGAGCTAAACCTGCTTTTAAAACTTCTAAGTAAGAGACACTCTCACACTACCTATGTTATTTAAATAGTACAGGATGGTGTCACAGTCTGGGACAATATGTATGTTTCTGATCTTTGACATATTTTCTCATTTTTTTTATTATATTTCACATCAGCGCTCTGTTGTGCCAGATCAGCACCAGGATTTGTTGAGAAAGATCTTCACTGATTAATCTGATTTTAAACTAAGTTCCTGTAACATATATCTGAAACATCCTTTGTGGGAAGTAATTTTGACATACAGGATGGAGATTTAAATATAAATCATGGCATGACTATTTCTCTCTGTTTCGTACTTTCTTTTACAGAAAAATATTTATTTGTGCCGATAACATGACTGTCCGTATTTCTCATGCATGTGACATTTACATCCCTGAGTAGAATTAAGGGGTCTGCTTGCCTCTCATTTTAGCTGTGAGCTGTAGAATGGAATTAAAATGGCTCTCAAGTGTTGGAAGTTTTACTGTAATTGCATGGAGCCTTAGGTCAGAATTAGAAAGGAATTATAAATGAGCTGGAGAAAAGATCTAACCTTCCCTATAGTATGGTCAGGTATAATGCAATTGTGTTTATTTAAGCAATTTTAACTGTCTCACATAAATTTCTGCAGTAATCACCCCCTGTACTCAGTTGCTAAGATCAGTTCACATTCTGTTTACCAGAGCTGCACTTTGTAGGAGCACTGTGGAAGTCTGGACACTTGATTCTTGAAATAAGCTTTCCTTGATTTAAATAAAATGCACCACAAGAAATTTATATTTTTTTTTTCAATTTTATTTATATGAATAGTTTTTTGGGTGTTTTTAATGGCTTAATTTTTGTGTTATTCTTTCTGATTCAGAGTTGCATTTCATGCTCTTAACAAGTTTCAGGATTCATTATGAAGATAGCACTTGCTGGTGACAGAGAATTCTAGAAATGTAACATAGTTTGATTGTTATTGAAGAGAGTACTATATATGTAACATAATATGATTGTTAATAGACTGTGAGATCATTAACTAAGTTACTTGAAAGATTACTGATAAAAATGTGTTTACGTTTCCCTCTCTTGTGGCCTGCTACAATTAGGAGAATAACTATCATCTTAGAAAGGAGTATCTAAAGTGTGTTTGTTATGTATTAATAGTTTATTGATACAACATTCCCAAATGTTGTATATTTTGTTTATTGTAGTCTTGTAAATCCTAAATTTTTTCATTGATTCTCCTGAAACAAGATTATCAGGGTGTTATTGACACTTTTGATTTTCAGTGCCCATTTATTCCTGTTAAATTAATAGAACAGGTATAATCCTTCCAGCTCCCATGGTAGAGTTTTGAGCTTGGATAATGAGAACTGTATAATCACATTCTTTAAAGAGCAAAATTACAGCTAAGTAATTTTTTTTTTAGGTATAATATTACAATTTCTTGAGTTTGGGCAGCACTGTCATTAAATATGGAGATATGTTACTATGGTGCCACCTTTTCCTTCAAATTGAGTTTCAGAGATAACTGAAAAACTTCTATAGCTTCAATACTGTCTCATTAAATTTTAGAAGTGAAAATTGCAAAGGCGTTTAAAAATTACTATCAAAATCTTCTGAACCTAAACAAAAGACTTTTGTCAAGGTACATTTCATTCAAAATTTTTTTTTTAACGTTAGCGCTTTCTTCTTCCTTTAATTCATAGTTTATCACTGTCATTCCCTACATATATATATCTCTGTGCTGGGAGCATCTTCTTTTAATTAATTTAAAGCATCTATCATTATTTATTTCTCTTACGAAGTCAAGGAACGTGTTGATGAGTCTTCTAGAGCAATGTGTCAGTTTTTAAAGTCCATTAACTTTCTATGACTTTTTGCATACTAACACTCATTATGAAATTATTTCCCCTGATCTTGAAATCCAATTTAAATTCCAACCATGAATTTTCAGTGATTGAACATGTTTTTTAATTGCTCAATCTTTCTATGCTCAGTGCAGAACTCAGATAAGAAGTTGCATGTTATATTTTTAAGGTCTCTTTCACACATTTTCAGTGACAAATGATCAACATGAGAAAAAATTCATAGTTACGAGATTCAAAGCTTTCAGAAAATAAAGGTTCCTCTAGAATTGGTTATTATTTTAGATGTATTGTTACTGACATTTTCTTGCAATTATTTCATTAAAACTTTCTTAGTTCCAAAGGCTATGAGCACAAAGCCCAGCAGATCTTCCAAAATTACTCCCTTGTGTCATATTTTGTCTCTGGTCCACAGAGAAGAAATATTACCTTTCTTTGCAGGCTTTCTTGAAGAATGCCACTTTTATTTTTGTCATGTCAGGACTGCATATGCACATCATGAGATTTATCATGCAAAGAACAGGAAGAAAATCTAAATTAGCTTATTTCTAAATCCTTATTTCCAGGTCTAGTGGATGGTTTTGATAAGCTTCAGTCTCTCTGTGAAGCCCTGATCTGCCCACAGAACCACTCTCTTTTAGGTTTTTGACCAGAAAGAAAACCAAAAAATGTGATCCAGTTAAGAGCAGAAGTGTGACAGTGTGTCCTCCAGTCTATTTTAACTGATAACCAGAATTACAGGATGCACATAACTTGCACTTGCAGGTGAGTTTAAATGCAAAAGTGCATAACTGGCACATAAATTCCACAGAAGTTCTAGTATTTAATACAACCCTAAACATTCCATCGGACTTTTGAATAAAGTACTGAACAAAACCCACATACCTGCAGGAAATAACCAGGCCAAGTGGTAGTCTGTCCCAGGGTTTTTATACATAGCAGAACCAAGTGAGTTATTCCCAGAGTTTTGAGCAACAAATTTGCTATTTATCTTCATTTCTTGATGAAAAGTCACTGCAACCTAGTAAGATTTCAAAATTTAGCAGCAGATGCTTTACTTTAAACTGAGTTATTGTGGAACTGAAACAATTTTCATACTGAAACTGGACTCTACTATGAAGATGTAGTTTGTCAAAATCTGAATTTTTGTTTGTTTGCTTTTAGTAAAAATAAATTTTCAGTTACTTTGGAAAAAAAAAAATTAATTGAGATGGATATAAATCTAGTCGTAAGGAGATACCACTGGTAGGTGGATTTCACTGTATTCAGGAGCTTTATTTTATTTTTTTAAAGAATGAACTTTAAGCAACAGTGGATCCAACTTCCACACTAATGGAAGAGCCAGAGATCTCCCTTGAATTACGCTGCAGTAGGTTTTCCCTTTGGGTCACACAATGGTGGTCATTTATTCCTTTCTGCTCTACTTTAAACCAGATGATTGTCACTATGAACCAATGTCATGTACCTTGGCGTACCAGTAAGAAGTGCTCCATTTTCCCAGGCATGGAGGGAATTAGGTATAATCTTCATCATAGCATCACATCAAGAAATGTGGTAATGTTATAGAGAGTTAAAAGCATAAGATAATAGAAATGGGTAAGTTTCCATTTCCCTAGTAAAACAGTTTTTGTTACATTCACTTTCAAACAATCTCTAAATCAAGTGCAGAGTTGCTGCTGAGGTTGTCTTCAGTTTCATTAAGATCTAGTTTTATTATATTGATGTGCCAGGAGCAATAGAATCTGTCAAAATAGTGCTGATAGTCAAATCTATGTTTGAACTACAGTTGCCCTGAAATGAAAACTGGAAAACAAAAACAACCCTGTAATTAATATGTCAGATCTTATTAGATCCTGAAAACTGGCTATACTTTATTTTGAGGTTGGCAAAAATGATGAACATTATCTGTATGCAATTAAACACCCATGACACTTTTGTTCCTTGTATGGTTTCCATATAATGACACATTTCATTTTTTGCCAGGGATATAAACAGGGCAACTAATCAGATTTGGCATAGTATTTAACTGGTCTTGAACACACTTTTTTAAAGTAAAACTCTCCATTCCATGTAAATCATTGCCTTCAATCACAGCTTACATTATTTGTCTCTATTTAGGAGGTAAAAATTTGGATTTCCCTTTGGTTGTGCAACAAATCTACAGCTTCTATAGTAAAAGTGAGAGCAGCAGTGTAGACTGCTTAGTTCTACCAGTAGTACCCTTGACTGACTACTGTTTGAATGATGAAAAATAAACAGCTGCCTTTATTTGCTCTCAAACAGGCAATTGGATTTTCTTCCGAATATCAGTTTAGTGTATTGATACTACTTCCTCAAAAACATGCTATCACTTTTGGAAGTTGCAGTAGGTTCAACTCTCATGGTTCATTGGTTATAAAAACATCCCCATCAGAGTCTGAAGAGGCCCTCTGCACTCACTGCTGCTCCATGTCACATCTCTGAGACACATCACCAAAGCATCTCAGGGCATCCTGTCAACATCACTAAAGAAAACTCTGCATCTGGTCTTCACATCAGGGATCCCTTAGTTAAAATCAGTTTCTGGTTTTCTTTTTTTTAAATCATTCTATACTAATTCAAGTAAAGTTCAATTTAATGGACTTGTGAGGAAATTCTGAAAACCATGGAGTCAATACAAAAGTGTTGGGGGTTGAATAATTTCTTTTCTTTTCTGTGGAATTTTTCCCCATTGTTATGCTAAGTACTTGTAGCTACAAGTTAGTTGCCTCTCACTGGAAGGTGAGGTGAGCGGGGGAGATGGAAAAAAAAAGGGAGCCGGAAAAAGGAAGGGGACCAGGGGGGAGGGCTCTCTCNGATTACAGGGAAAGGGGTTCATCCCTCTCCTTGGCAAATACCTGTCTCTTAAACCAAGACAAGAAGCAATACATCTTCCAGTTCCTCTTAGAAGGGGAGAAGTTGTTCCCTTACCAAGGGAAACATAACCTTTCTTTTACTATATGGTAACAATTCTACTAAAGTTTGCATGGAACTCAATTCACATGCAAGAAATCCTTTACAAAGAGGAATAACGTACATGACAGTAGGGCTTTTATACACTGTACATCAAAACAGACAATGATAACTTGTATAAAATCTATTGCTACCTTCAGATATTTTAACTTTTTATAGGAGTTGAGCTATTTTTAAGCATTTTCTGAAAATTTCTGAACCAATACCTCATATTAATAAAATTATTTGTTCCATGTTCACTTCTCAATATTCATCTGACTTCACAAATTAATGAACAATTTGTCTATAACATGATTGCTAGAGTTACTCTGATTTATTATTTAGAGTTACTTTTTTAGTAAGACTGAATGGGTTCATGTAATCCAGTTTTAGAGGTTTCCTCTATATGAACTCAATAAAATATTTTACTTAAAATATCTACATAGTTACCCAGTCTGATGACGAATACGTAAGGTTATGCAAAAATGAAATGTATTTTACATATATGTAAAATACATATGTATATGTATTTTATATATATACATATGTTATATATACATACATATATGCATATATGTTATATATGTAAGATCTATAAGGAAATATGCAGTGTGTATATTAAGACAAAGTATTTTACAGACATTTTAGAACCAAAGAATGTGAAACTTCAAGTTTTAATCCTACAAAAGAAGTTCTATTGATGTAAAGAGGTATTGCAGGGCTTCTGCTTAAATTGAAGACTAAAATATGTTCTTAATAAGGTTGCTGTCAAACTTCAGCACCCATAACTCTAGGTGTCAAAAACTGAGGACTTTGAAATATGTTGAAAAAAGTAATTAAAAAAAAAAACAACCAACAATAAACCCCAAAAACTTAAAATGGAACACAGAAATTCACAAAAAAAGAAGTAATATTTTATAAACATAATGAATTAATATTTTCTGATTTTACATTTAATTATACCAAATCTGATATTCTAAGTAATGCATCTGAAGCTCTTGCAACTGCCATTTAACTAGTAAAGAAGAGTTGAATGTGAGTCAGCAGTGCCCTGGCAGCCAGGAGGGCCAACCCTGCCCTGGGTGCATCAGGCACAGCATCACCAGCCACGCAAGGGAGGGGATTGTCCCTCTCTGCTCTGCACTGGGGCAGCCTCACCTTGATATTGTGTGCAGTTTTGGGCACCACAGTGTAAGAAGGATCTAAAGCTGTTAGAAAGTGTTNGTAAGAAAGTTTAAACTATTAGAGAGTGTCCAAAGCACACCTACCAAGATGGTGAAGGGCCTTGAGAGAAAGCTGTATGAGGCTGAAGGCACTTGGTGTGTTCAGCCTGGAGGAGACACCTCGTTGCGGTTTACAAATTCCTCACAAGGGGAAGAGGAGGGGCAGATGCTGATCCCTTCTCTTTGATGATGAGTGACAGGACCCAAGGCAATGGCCTGAAGCTGTGTCAGGGAAGGTTTGGGTTGGATATTAAAAAAAGGTTCTTTATCCAGAGAGTGGCTGGGTACTAGAATCCAACAAGATTGTTTTGATGGCTCCCTAGTTTGGTCTAGCTAGTTCTTAGCTAGCCAGTGACCTAGATAATTTATGTGAAAAAGTGGAAGATCTAGATGATGTTTGAAATTCACTAGCTAGCATCTTCCAAAAGCTTACAAATAACCAGATTTCTTCTTTTTTTTCTGGGAATGAAAATTTATTTTCTGGAATGAGTCACAAACAACAAACAGAAGATTTCTTTTTACTTTGGTATACTCATGGTAAGCGCTGGATGCTCAGACAAAAACCTAGCCTGATTTTTCCGGTAATAATAAACTCATCTATCTTAGCTACATGAAATCACTCTTCTGAAGGAAAGCTATTGTAACTTGTATAATATCAGAACAACTGGACCATTATAAAAGTACTTTCATCTTGAACAATTTCTGCTAGGAAGTTCTATATCTTGTTAAGTTATTGGGTCTCATAAATCAAATGCTAGATTTTCTGTCAAGTCACACTTTCCCTTAACAGGAGGTTAGTTTCCAAAAACAGCTGTGTTACTTGAGACGTGTAACTTGCAGATCAGTGAAGTGAAAGACTCACCTCAGCTGGAAATGATATTTCACTCCCAAAAAGTCATTATGGGATACGATGTGACAAGGCATGCCCTTCACTTCACTGATGTGCACACCATATGGCACAAAATGCCACAACCTGTTCAAGTTTAGGATGTGCAACTCATGCAGCTGCATAACTGTATTTTTTTCTTTTTCCTTTTCACATAAGTATCAGTGTGAAACTGTGAAGCAAGAGGAAACTAATAGGACAGTGTTTCTGTCAAGTGGTTCCCACCCATAAACATAATTTGAAGACCCAAACCAAACTTATATGTCTCCATTCCCAAGAGCCTGCAAAGGTGTGAATGGAAAGATTCACTGCACTAAAGTGGAAAATATCTCTGTATCTTTCCTGGGGTAGAAATTAATTTGAATTAGCTATAAACTATTTCAGGCATTTTTCTGTTGTCTGCAAGTCAGAAGAGGTGCACATCATTATGTACTCCGCCTTCTCCTGGGTCAGTTTCTACTAGCTGGTCTGTGCTTCACACAGCCTTTTGAGCAGTAGAACGAATATGGTAGTTGGGAGTGATACGCAGTATGTATTGACTGAATTTAAATATGGCTCTATGGAGCTGCATTTACTAAACCAACCTAATTTTTTTTCAGTTAAAGTGTGCTAGTAAAGGATTTATTACAGTAAAGGATTTATATTTAGAATTTATATATTACATTAATTAATCTATGATATATATGTAAAGGATTTATTACAGTAAAGGATTTATATTTAGAATAATGCAGTGACTTAATATATTCCAAACTGATATACAATATAATTTTTCAATGTTTTAAATTTTTTTCATTTAAATGTAGTCAAAAAATTGACAGTATTGTTAATTCCAGTTTATGATTAAGTGTGATTCTGGAGGATTTTATTGAGTTATTTCCAGAATTTGTATAAGTATCCATTTACAGGCTTCCAAGTTTTTATATATATATATTAATATAACAGAACAAACCCCCCAATGAGTGAAGTAGAACTTCTGCATAACTTGCATAACTTCCATGGCTGAATTCTGAGGGAACAAATATGACACATATAAATTTATTGAATGATGAAGACCAAGTTTGCTAATTCAGTCTTTAAGTAAGGTATCTATTGCTACTCTTCTGGCCTCAAAGTTACCAAGAATTTCAGAAAAAAAGGCTTTTCTAACAGGAGTGATCATTATTCCCACTTTCTTCATGCCAAAAGTATTATGACAGTCATTCTGAAAATCTTTCTCTTTGTTTCAATTAACACCATGCAGGTATGAGTATTAAACATAAGATTTTTTTTTTTTTTTTTTTTTTTTTGCGTTAAGAGTGATTCAACAAAAGTGGAACAGGTTGCTTAGAGCATTGCAAAGTTTCCATCTGTGGAGATTTTTCAAAAGATAGACGGCTGTGATCTTGAAGAACCATCTTGTGCAGGGGGCCTGGCCTCGCCAGCCTCAGCAGCTCTGTGAGTCAGTGAGGCTGTGACATGGGACTCACATCCCAGAAAGGCCTCTGTCATAGCCCGGATACCTTTGGTAGTGGAAATGACAACTGCTGTAATGAAAGAAAAAAAAACAAAACTGATTAAAAACCTTCTGCATTCAATTCATGTTGAGAACAAAATGTGTAATGCTAATTTTCTGCTTGTTTTTAACCAAACCATTACACTCTCCCTATATCCCTCGTAACAAGTAGTTTAGACATTTTCTCTGTGTGTGCCATCAGAATTTCCCTCTATCTATAATTTTTTTGGACATTTGTAAGAGCAGAATTATTTTCTCTGAGCATAGGCAAGGACATTCACCTATAATCCTGTGAAACTGGACAACAGCTCCACTGTTTTATTCTGCTAGGAAGTTCTGCTAGGGTCAAGCAAAGTTGCAATTTCTCTGGATATTTCAGAGACCGTAAGTCTAAGATCTCCCTCACTCCCAGTATCAGAATGGTAGGCCTTAGAATAAACATAAAAAGCACTAATTGCACTTCCACTTTTCACTTGGACATCAAATTTCTTGTACCAAATCTTCTCAGAAGAAAGGGATTATGTTTTAAACAACTTCACATTCCTTTAAAGCAGTCTCATTAAAAAAGAAGAGAGGTGGTTTCAGTAATGGTACTTAAATCTGGGGTAAAACTATCAATTATTGAAATTCATTAATTAAGCAAAATATTTGCTGAAAGTTGCTGCACACCTCTCTCAGTTTGAAGATTTTTCTATCAAAACACAGTCTCATTAAAATTTTACATGCTAATCAGTATGCTTACAATTTCATTTTATGAGTCTACAATTTTGCAGTGAGGTTTTGAATTCTTTTCATTATAATTTTATGCCAATTAACTCAGAGGGGAAAAATGTAATTTACAGGTTTGCATAATTGCCCAGATGTTAAGATGTAGCACAAGTTGAAAACAGAAACAAAGGCTTTTTAAGCTTACTATTTTAAAAAGAAAATAGCTTACTTTAGTTTGTTTTTGGCTGCTAGTTTTGCAAATCTGTTTTTGGAGTTAACATACAGTTTTCTGACTTTGATTAAAATCCAGAGTTTGCTTTAGTATTCTAGTTTTCAGAACAGCAGCTTTGAAAGGAAGACTTGATGCAAGCATGGAAATCTGGGTTTTTAAAAAACAGACATCATGTATTTGTCTTTCTTCCAGAAATAGATAAGCACGATTTACATTCAGTGGGAGCCTTGAAGAATAAAGTAATTCTCCATTCACAAACTTTTGGTTAATTCTTTCTCCTATATAACTAACTTTGCCTGTTAAAATTCCTTTTTGAATATATTTATCATGTAATTTTTTTACCCATTTTTCTACCAGGTTCTCTTTTCTTACAAACATTTTTGGGAAAAATTCTAGTTTACTATATATTCACTATACATCATATGTGCTTTCTGGGCCTTATGGAAGGCTGGCAGTGAAGAAAGAAAGCGCACATTGTGCGCAAGGACTCATGGGCACCTAAGAATATTCAGCCTTAAAGAATTGGATATATACAATCTGGAGATTGTATATACAGAACTTACAGAACTTCACCTGGTTAGCACAGGAGCTGAACCATCCTGGTAAAGGCATCTGTTTAGATTACACATAATTTTTTAAAATTCCAGACTTCCTATCAGTTTTGTGTGCTATTCCTCCCTCTCTTTCATTAAAAAGAAAAGGTAACAATTTAAAGAGCAATTAGATGGGTTGTTTTCTCTCAGACAGCTGGACAGTATATGTTATTACTACTCTATTATACAGATATTCTTTTCTGTATTTATATAATCAGTACAAAAATTAATTACAGAATGATTAAAAATCTCACACTTCAGGTTTCAAAAACGTTTTTTTTTCAGGAATCTATGAGGAACTATAACCTTTTCTAGAGCATGTTTTGGAGAAGAGGCATCAGATCACTTAAAAGTTTCTATGCTTTTATTAAATGCCAAGTGTTCACTATTCTTGAAGACAACATTTTGGAATACATTGATCACCATCGTGGAGACTCTCTGATAAACGTCAGAAGACTGAGAAAAATTGCTTTAGAATACAGATAAGAGTGGAGGAAAGAAAACGACAAAAGTATTTTCCAAAAGGAAGCCAACAGCATCTTACATACAACTGATATAAAAAGGAAGCTGTGATTTATACCAGAAGAATCTTAGTTTTAGTGGGAAAAAGTATTTTAAAATCAATTCCCAAATAAATATCTTCTGAAAAGCATATTTTTCTCTTACCTGGCCTCATATAGGATACAAAAACTTTTGTAAAAGAAGGTATATAATGTTTAATTAAAATTTCCTCTGCTGCACTCATACACATAAAAAAAAGAAAGAAAAAAAAAATCCCCATAACGGATTAATCTATTTTCCCTTACTTCAGCTTTTATATAAAAGCTAAAATACATGTCTGAATTGTTGTGATTTTTCCTCTGGATTACCAGATCTGCTATTACCTCCTGCTGATGCACTCCCAGCTTCAGAAATGGACAGCCTATAATCATAATTGAAAGCATCACTACTGTTTCTGTACCACTAAAGCATTATTCAAAGAAGTTTTAAGGATTCTTATGCATTCAATGAACATTTTATTTATATAATTAGGAGGTTAAGCTGTTTTCTTGATGAAGCTCATAAAATACAGTAGAAATATGAAAACAAACTAAATTTGACAATATGTTTGAATAGTTTAAGGGAAAAAATGAATGCAAATATGGAGATGTGCATTTTAATTGTCACGAAATACTATTCTCTCTCTTGTGTTAATAGGAATTATGTGGGTTCTAACTCTTAATTATTGATACGTGTGTTTGAAAATGGGTTTGCAAAATATATATTTTAGGACACCTTTGATCAAATCCTTTTGAGTGTTTGCAAACAAAAGCTGCAATGTCATAATCCCTGAAAAATTTTATCTGTTTCTCTAGTGTACTCTATCATGTTATCCTATTAAAGCCATTATATATGGACTTCTCTTAAAGAAAACCATGAACACAGACACTAGAGGTTAGTGAATACTGCTAAAAGTTTCAAAGTACTTCAGAGAGACAAGCAAAAGAGTTTAGCTTCTATCTGGTTTTTTTTGTCTTCAAGTTTCAGAATTAACAAAAATATGGGCTTTTTAAGCACCAATAGTTCGTATAAGGTTAAATATTGATAAAAATAAGGGCATATATTTCAATAATAATGTTCAATTTAAATGAAAATAGTAATAAAAGCATTAATGAGAAGCATGGACTCCTAGGCTTCAATGTGCAATTCATTTTGTTATAAAAGCAAGTCTACCCACGGTTGGAGTCATACAGTTGACACCAAAAAATTAATATCATCTGCTTGCAAATGACATTTGCTTCCACTTTTTTACCTAACATTCTCAGATAGAGAAGCACAGATTACTACAAATAAGGAAAAAAATTTCAATGTTTTTCAGCTTTCTTTAGTAATTCATCTAGCAGCACCCTGCTGGAGTTTGTTTCTCTGGTTTCTGTCATGCAGTCAAATTTCCTCTCCCCCACTGTTTATGTAATTCTTTCACAGACAAAAAGGAAAAATTGAAGGAATGTTTTAAGCTAAATCAGTAGTACCCACTTTTCATAATTTCTGAGGAAACCATTCCATTTCACTGATTCACTAGGATAAATATGATTATATATGTACTAATAGAGTACTATTATCCTTGTATGTGGTAAAAGACAGCTGAGGGAGTACATTTGCAGCGCAAGGGTGAAAAGAGAAATGATGTCTCAGAGTCCCTGGACAAGTTAGATTTGAACAGAAGTAATAAAATAATGCAAAGGTCCAGCAAGAATAGGAAGAGATCACCAGGAAAACAACGATGTAGCAGTGAGGCAAAAAAAAAGTAGAAGCAATGACCAGGGAAAAGAGAAGAATGATCTGCTGGGTAAGTAATAAAATGAGCCAGACATTGCAGGAAAAGGAACTCAGCTGAACTTAGATGAATTGAAATTCTAGATTCAGCCAGCAAGGCAGCAAAAAAAAAAAAGGATTTGTGACAAATGATTGTGAATACAAAGTATTCATCCATACCATAAATGTTGGAACTAAATGCACCTAATGGAATAGTGATGGGCAATGTCTCAGACAATTACATGATGTGAAAAAGAAATAGTTCTGCACATACTGACATCTACATTCACAGAAGCCTTAAAGTATTTTTCTGAAGGGGGCTCAGGACTCCTATAAACACTGATTATATAGAGATTCCAAATGGGTGTGTCCAAACTAATTCCTCACAAGTAAATGAGTTGACATTGTTTTTCAAAGCAGAAAGGGAGAAATTCCTCCTGAGAGATAAGTAAGGTGGGGAACACTTTGTGAAGCAAGTTGAGAGGTGGGGGGGAAATAGTAAGTGAATTAGACTGGCACCATTCTTGCAAATAAAATAAATTTTAAAAATTAACCACAAATATCTTTATCCTAGGGTGTTCCAGCCCTGACCTTTTCTGCCGATTCTCATCATTACATGGGTATTTGTTCCACGGTGACAATGTCTGGAATCTGCAATGCAAGAAGATTCTTTACAAAAATGGTAAATCATGAAAACTTTTTCTTTCCCTGGAGGAGCTTTTAAGGTGATTGTCACTATTTTCTATTCTCAGTAGTCCATTAGCCAAAACAGACTATCTCTACAACTGGATATATCATAAACATATGAGTGATGTTCTTGTTTCTCATTCTTACTGTTATTTCACAGATAAAGCTCACTGAGGAATTCTTGGGATTTGCGATATTGATATGAAAGAAGAAAATGAGGTGCAAAACTTAAATAAAACTCTAGAAGTCTGATTTAATGATGAACTGTGAATACTGACAGCTCCCAATCTTGGAGTCTATATAATGTTTTGATATGATGAAACATGGTAAAGAGGCAAAGAAACTAAATGAGTTAAATAATCTAAAAATATTACTTGAAATTGATTCTCTTGATCTGTCATCCAAATAGAAACAATGTAGGTTTTTTTATTGTCCTACAGAGTATTAGAATTATAATGCAGGTATTATAATTTAACTCAACATGTTTCCCTATCTTTCAGAAAATGTCTTCCCCATCTTTGAGTGCCTTTAACTGCCTTTTTCCTCCACCCAAGTTACTATTTTTTAATGAACATCTTAGTGAAAAGATACATTTGGGACATTATCACAGGCACTGAGAAAATTCGGATTATTTTGGATCACAAATTATTCTGATAAAAGTAATCTGCCACAGAGGTGGATTTAGGGTGGGTGCTGGGAAGTACAAAATATACTCTTAATTTTATTTATTCTACCTGATCCATATCTTACTCTCCTCCTACTGTAGCATAGGAGCACATTCTGAGAGTCTTCTTGCAGAAATGTATGTGATTAAGATTTTGCTTAATTAAAAAATTAAATTCAAAACTTTTTCTCACTTTTTTTTTCAATATTAAAAAAGGAGAAGATTAAAACCCTATTCTAAAAGATTTTTTGGTTCCACCCAAAATAATTGCAGTTTATTGAAAACCCTCCTTAAATACTTTGTTTCTTAATAATGGTTCAATTTCTAAAAGTCATTCCCTAAAAACATATCCAAACAAGATTTGAAAAATACCCTTAAAACTTTAAAACAATATCTGCAGTTAGCTGTGTAGAAGTCACACATTCTCCTTCATAAAGAGAAAATACAGGAATATATCACATACAAATAAGGCCATTTATGGAAATGACAGTTTAGGACATCACTTTTGTAGCTAGTTTCTTATACTTAGATATTGTTTACATTTCATTCCCTTGATTTCAGTGACCAATGCTTTTCTACAGATAAAATTAACATCTTCATAAAATAATTTTTTCAGAAAGTAACCAAGTGGCAAAAAACAAAAAATCAGAATTGACATCAGCTGCATGGTATAAAAAACTTGATTGTATCTCTGATATTTTATATTCCAAGTTCTGTTGAAAAATGTTAAATAAAACTATTATTGAGATAAATCTCCAGTTTGCCCCCCACCTTAAAGAACGATCATTGAATAGTTTTGCTGTGAAAGAAAATTTTGGAGTTCTATTAGCAAGATCTGTACTTGAAGATCACTTTTAATTCATGTTTATTCCAAATAAACAACACAAAAATCCTTTATGTGCAACACTCCCATCTGTCGAAATATTTTTTTCCTTCTTCTTCTTTTTTTTTCCCTTACAGGACATGAACTGAAAATCACCATGTGTGATTGCATAAATTATTTTAAGTGCACCAATATATGTAGGGAATATTTATTCTTCTATTGCTGCATGAAGTTTCAAATTTTTTAGCAATTGCATATTTATAATCATCCCAGAACTAAACAGATAAAGAGACATCCATCTGATTTGTCTTTACAACAAACTTTTCCTCAATGAAGATTTCAATAAACCTCTTTACAAAAGTATTGAACTATTATGACCAATTCTTAATTTGTGAGTTGTGCAACTACTGTATAACTAAAACAACAGAAGTTCTTTCTTCTGAAGTATAAATATTTTGTTAGATCTATCACAATATTTGAAAATGTTCACTTTAACAAAAAACCAGGTGTGTCTGATGACAGATGGATGAGACAAACGCATTTAAATTATACTCTGGATCAATTTTAACAGTCAGAACCCAACAACTGGAGGATATTGTTTGGTGTCTTGTTGATTTTAGCCAACTTTTAGAAAATTATAGACTTCATCAAATGATTACTAACAAGAGCTCTCAGTTAAATCTATGAGGCAACAGGGCTAGAAAAAGGTGTCTGTTTCAGCCCTGGAAATGATCTTGCAAATAGACATGGAGTGGTTGTACTCTTTAGCCTAAATGCCATCAAGAATGCATTTTATCCTAAGTTTTACTGACTATTGACTATATCATTAACTATTTTTTTCAAATTTGTCTTCCTGAATATTTTCACTCCCTTTTAATCTTGGTTTACCTCTGTGCTTTCTTCTTTCTTCCTGTTAACAAAGGAAACCATTTCTTGGTCTGAAATAGAGAACTAAGATAACTTTACAAGTTCCTTTATCTAGAAAACATGCCCTAGTTTATCCCAACTCTATATCAGACTAAGAACAGGGCAAACGACACACACCAAATTCTATCCTCTTCAGAAAGAAAATGTGAGTGCACAGCCTAGACAAAAATAAGGTCATGCCCTCTCAAAGCCCTTAATTTGTTGATTGCAAATACATGATATATTCTTAGAGGTTTGGACCTGCTATTTACACAGGACGACTCAACTGTAATTATCTAACTGTGAAAAAGTGTAATTAGAATATTTATCTTGATAATATTCTTCTATTTATAACATTTTTTAAATTATAAAAATAGTGTGCTATGTGCTGGACTAGATATTTTTCTTTAAAAAAAGGATTAAATACAGTATTTTTCCCATAAAGTAAGTCACTTTAAATACAGACATATTTGCTGTATTTTACTTAGTTATTGATCATACCATGATCTCTCAATAACGAAGTTGATTTATATATTCAATGGTGAGGATGGTTTAATTTCAGATCCTTATCAATTCGCCCACTTCTCTCATCTGCTTGAATGTGCACTTTTAGTAAAATACTTGACATCTCACAAGTAGCAAAATTTTGCCTTTGGCAAATAATAACTGAATCTTGGATATATATTTTCCAGTCTTACAGGTTTTATTTCAAAGAAACTGAGAAGTAATACCATATAAAAATGTTTTAAATTTTGTAAATACATGAGTTTATTTTAGATCATTCTAATAAAAGATGTAAGACAATATAATAAACATATCAAATCAATGAAAGACTTCAATAAACAGTGTGATATTCAACTGAAAAGCAATTTGGAAAATAACATAATTAAAAATGCTTGCCAACCCCCAAAGCCTTGTATTAAGGCTAAGATCTCTGGAATTACAGTCTTAACTACTTACATTAAGTTTTAGCTGAAAAATAGAAAAATAAACAAACTTATAAGCACATGTATGAGAAAAAACTGGGCAGTTATCAGAACATTGGAAGCACTGAAGTGTAAAATTAGCCATATCTATAACGACAGATTTAGGATTGGAAGAAGCAGCTAAAAGGTAGATCTTGACTAAGAGACAATAAAATGAGCTTCTTATGAGTTTACCATGTGATGCACAAAAACTTGATCATTATATTGCAAGACAATATAAGACTAATTGGTCAGTCACATGCAAAGAACCATTATCATTTAATATATTTCCATTTGCACCAAATGATGTTTGGAATATTCTCATTAATATATTCATCAATTAAATACTTAATGAAGAATTAATGGAAAATTAATTATGTCTATGTCCAGACAGATTTAACCAACAGGTAAGGGCACACTTTGACTAAATAACAGGAAAACAGAATTGCAACTCTTAAGATGATTAATTATGAGACTAAATTGGAAGAGACTGTAGTACATGCAGCATCAAAGAAACAATTGCCAGTACAGGTGAAGGTATGTTTCCTTGTATTAGTCAAAGAAAATAGACTAGATGAGCTGCTGAAGATCCTTTTAGTCTTACCAATCTATTACAGAATTTCAGACCGAATCTGGGAGAATAATTACTGATGTTCATATTTTTATGTACAACGCTGGTGTTACTAGTACTACTTCCTTTCTTGTTCTTTTGTGCCACCAGTTCTTAATATTCTTGCTTTTGCAGAACTAAAATTAGTGCTCATGAGGGTATATCCCCAGCCATCCTTTTGGTTCCCATCTCTGAACCCTTTGTCCTAGAATGTATCTAATCTCCTTTTGAGCTTGCTAAGATTTTCTTTTTCCACAGTCTGCTGTGGCAGCACATTTCAGAAGATCAGTACCTGCTGAGACATCATTGAGCTTGTTTTGAACTATTCTCTTGTAAGCTTCATTGCATGCCCCTGGTTTGATATTGTAGTATTTTGTGAACCTTTAGGGAAGGATCTGTCTTTAGGTAATCCTCTGACTGCATGGTTTTGCAAACACAGGCACATCCTGTCAGCCTTTTTCTTACCAGACACATCAAGTCAGTGATTTCAGAGAGCTGGGAATTAAGGTTTCAAGATCTGCTTCATATCTGCCAGTTCCAAGTTCAGCATGGGTGAGGTCGAGTTGTTTTTCCTTAACAATTCCTCATGTCCACTTTTATGAAGGTGATCTGCCGCCTTTCTACCTTCTCTCTCAGTTTTGTGAGGGTCATCTGCAGTTCTTTGATAATTTTTATAACCTAAAAAAGCATAAGGGAGCATCTGTGACTGTTCTCTAGGTTACTGGTGAAGTCATTGAACAAAGTTCATACTGATAGTTCTCCTGAAGGACCCATCCTAGAGCGAAATAATTATGTCCCATCCTTTAATCACCTTGAATCCACTGAAGGATCTTTCTCCAATTCCCTGACATATTTTTCCCTTTTGTAACTTTTGATATGGGATCTTCTGAAATGCTTCTAAAAATAATTTATGCCCACTGAATCCCCTTCATAAACTTGGGCTCCACAACTCTGTAGAAGCCATACTGATTCTAAGCTTTAGTTTATTACAGATTTTTTTCGTCAAACCAGTGACAAAAGTCAGTTGCTGATCTCTATTTTACAGAATCCCATCCTTGGCAGATTTTGTACAGGTAATGATGTCAGTGATAAAGTCCTCTGGTGGTGGCTGTTTGCAATGCTAGGTCATACACTTTGTCTAGCCAACTAGCTGCTTCATCTTTGAGATATTTCAGAGCTCTTGACTGAATGCCATCTGTTTTTGTTGATTTCTTGACATCTCACTCATCCAGATGACAGAATAGTTCCTGTGTATTTACTTCAATCTGATCCATCTTCTCTGACCTCTCTGCTTCAGAGAAAGTAAGGGTCAGTTGTTGGTACTGATCCACACCTTCAGCCAAGATTAAGTCTGAAAGAAAGAATTTATTGATAGTTTTACTTATGGCCTTATCAACTGGCATACACTCTATACCAGGCATCCTCACCAATTCCCTATGTGGTTTCCTGCTTCTGATGTGTTTAAAGTAATGTTTTGCTGTCAATTTGAGGATGCTTTGCAAAGTTTTAGTTCTGGCCTTTCAGGTTTAGGTCTCTAAATTTTCTCTTTACATTTGACCTGTTGTTTTTGCATGTATTTCTCTTTTTCCTATTTGACCAAGCTCTTCAGCTCTTTTAGAGGTCAAACTATTAGCTGCAACAGCCTCCTTAACTTCCCCAGGAAGATATGTGAGGAAGTTTCGGACCACTTTGATTTCTTTTTGAATTGTGGCACACAGTCTAACTGGTCTTCTAACAGAGTATTTATAGGAGCCTTCATGTTGCATGCAGGCTTTTTGAACAACTTCACTCTGTCTTTGGAAATTTCTCATTCTTTACAGTTCCATTTCTTGAAATCATGTGTCAATTTGTGCGATTTATCTCTCTCCCGCTGCACTCATAAAAATAATTATACTGTGGTTTTATTAGAGACCAGCTCTCCCACTGATTCTTCTTGTCTCAGGTTCTTTGCATTTCTCAGGTAAAAAAAATCCAAATAGTCTCTTTTTCTATGAACTCTAAGACTTGTTGCAGTAATCATTTATTGAGTCTGATTTCTGCATCACACCCTCATAATGCATTAATTGAGTCTACTGTAATGGCTGCAGCCATTGGGACAAGACACATCCATTATGACCTCCACTAGTGGTTATTACTTGAGCAGGGTTATGGAAAATAAAGCTCCAGTTGTAGAGAAAGGCACACTGTGTCAACCACTAGCATTTGTAAACAAAACAAAACCAAACATAAGTATAAAGAATTTTGTAAACTCTGTAAAGTAAAAGATAACAGTATACATTATGTGGATGGAAGGAACAGGCAGGAATTTGTGAACAACACTGCACATTCCAAAACTCTGATGGAAGAATAAACCCTCAAATCAGAAAGTCACTTTGTTAAATTTTCTCAGGAAACATCAGTAATTTCTTTAAAATACTATTTTTAACAGTAACCTGATATTACAATGAAGTGAAATACTTTCAAAAGTGCTAAAAGATTTACCAGTAGCTATAAATTAGGTCAATTTTTCAGTGTAATGAGGTGTAATTTTAATAAAATGCACACTCAGACCAATTCAGAACTGGATTATATCCATATTTCTAAGATAATGTGTTATGCTTTAAAAACAGATAGGATAAGAATAGTGTTCACAGTTATATGCAACTTGACCATTTTTCGAGTGTTTCTCTTCTGAGAGGTGAAGACATGCAAAATTATTAACAGTAATGATTTTTAAGAAAATAAAAACTAAGAAGATAATTTTTCAAGATGTCTGAAAAAGTTTTGTCTTTTTGAAAGTCTGGATCAATACTGCCCTTCTCTTGATGCCAACTTTATTACTCTTTTTCACTTTATAACTTCTATTTATACTGAGTCCTTTGGGTCCTAAACTTCTTTTTCTGCATGTCTAGCTGCTTGTTATAAAACCTTTCTCTTTCAGTACTTTGACAGCACATCAACCAACAAATCTCACTTGTGACAAACTCTAATGATTGAAGCACATATCTTGATTCCTCTCAGTACCTCAACACATTTCTGATTCAATACAGACTTTACTGTTATTAGCTCATCTTGCCTTTTACTGTCTCTTTTCATCCATCAAGCATAAAATACGTGTCACTTCTACAATCATCAGATTGGAAAAGCTAGAGGGGAGGGTGTGTGAGGCAAGAAGAGCAATGTTCTCTTTAGTTTCTATCCTACCTTTTCAATATGCTGGCTTAGAAAAAAAAATCCTTAATTTTCTTTAACCAGAAAATCTTTATGCTAACTTTATTATTACTTGTGAAAATTACGAAATTAAAATTCTCTTATAAAATGACCTACCATTAGACCTGTGTCTTATCCAAATATTGGAACAGCTAGCATAGCAATTCTGTACTTATGAAAGTCCTTATACACGTGTTCTGGTAGATGCTACAGCTCATTGGGGTCAGCATTTCTTCCACTTTCTTATAGTTGCATCAAACATGACACTTACAAAAACCCCAATTTTAAAGAAGGTCAAAAGCAGAATGATTTCAGTGCAAGTAGTTACACTGGGCATTTAGACATTTTATTATTGGTTGGGGTTTTTTTCTTCTCTGTTTTGATATTATATTGACATTGAACTATATACAGCCATGTCAGTTCTGTTCTGTTCTTGCATATAAGCATTGAACTAATGTGAATTTGAAGGGGCAGAGTATTTCCACATGAATGTTTCAAGGAAGGAAGAGATGCTAAAGGATGTTGGACAGTTTGAGCTTTTAATAGCTATTCTCAATGTCTATTTGATAGGAAGAATTGAGCTGGACAAAATTCAATGAGTCTACCAGGACAAATCCAGAAAACTATAAATATTTTTGTTAGAAATTGAACCTAAGAGAAAGCACAAAAGGCAAGGGACACATCATTCAGAGTTTTTGGCTTAAAGTGAGGACTGGACCAAGTGAAGACTGGACAGACGGTTGGAAACCCTTATCCACATCAACTCATTCTATTAAAAAGTTAATGAAGTTTTTACACTCATTCTCTGTAGATCAATTATTCACAGAAAATCCAAACTGAAAAATATGGATGTAATGTTTAGGGACAAATAATTTCATTAAACTAGTTAGTGTCTTCTATTTTTTTCTTTTTTTTTTTTTTTTTCAAACAGTTAAAAAAATAGAGTCTTCATTCACAGTTATAGCTTTCATTTAATACAGTAACTTTTTTTAACAATATGGCCTCATGGCAAAGCAGACCAACAGCCTCTCAGACTACATTAGGAAAAGTAATGCCAGCAAAGATGTTTCTTGCCTCTACTCAGCATTGGTGAGACATAGAAGAATAAGCTGAGAGAGCTGGAATTGTTTCATCTAGACAAGAGAACATTCAGAAGGATCTCCTCCTTGTGTATAAATAACTGAGCAAGCTGCCCTACCTGATGTGACTTCAAAGAGGGAAGTTGGACTAAGTGATATTCAGGAAACCCCCCCCAAACTCAACCATTGCATAGATGCCATCTTCCAAATACAACTGTGAGTTAAAAATGTCTTTGAAATTGTTTTATAATGTGGACTCGAAGAAAGCTTTTCTGTATACAGTGAGATGATAGTGGACATCACAGAATTCTTTGAATATAATTATTTCCCAAGAGACACAAAATATATTAATTGTATGCATGTACATAGACATAGACATAGACATAGACATATATATATAGAGAGAGAGTGTATATTATTATAGGTATGCAATTGGATGAGTAGAAAACAAGAGATTAGAAGTGCTGTTCGTTACATGACCTCCTGTGTACAAAACCAATGGGCAGTCAGATAATGTTAGTACCATAAACTTCATATTCAAAAGAAAAGCAAAATAAATAACATATTTTTAAAGCAGAGCAGGTCACTATGACAACACAGAAGAATTATTTTTTTCTTGCAAATTCAAGATCAACATTGTAATTTATTTGTCTGATATCCCAACAGAGATTTTGTTGGGCGAATTCTTCAAGATAATGCATTACATGCACTCTAAAGCAATGTGTGCAATACAGTTTTCTGAGATAGACCTTTGTATTCTGCAAAATAGTAGTAATCCATTAGCAACAGTGGTATGCTGCATACATGCAGAATTCTACACTGAAGAATGAAATACTGGACTAGTGCCATGAGATTTCTTATTTTACAGTTTTTAGAGAAGACCCTGTGTATTTTAAATGTGGCCTCTATTAAATCTACTCTTCTGGAAACAAAAAAACAACATTTAGGATTTTTTGAGAAACAATTATCCAAATCTTCCTCTGAAACAGAAAGGTGTAGTGGAAATTCCATTAAAGAAATACTGCTCAACTTCTCTGACTGCAGAAAAATATAAACAACCCCAAATGAAGAAGTTCAGACTTCCTAAACATGGGAACTCTTGTTAAAAATGGACTAAGCTCCTTTATTTAGGTTCTCGCTTTCTCTCCATTTATAAGCTAGTAGCAGATTAATCCTGTCTTTTGCACATGCATGCTTTCTTTTATTTTATTGTCTTTTATCATTGCGCCCCACACTGGGACTGGACCAGGATGGTGATATGAAATAATTTACAGATTTTCTTAAGGATTTGATACCTACTCAGAAGACCAAGTAGTTTATGTTATAAGACATTTTGTGTATTAAAAAATATATATAATTTACTTATCATCAGTGTAAGATTTTATACAACATCATAGCCACTAATAAATTGCTAAAAAATTAATGAAACTTAGATTTATGGTGTCGAAAAAAAAGGAATACTCAGGAAAAATACTGAATGAATTTCAAAACCAATATTCACACAATTTCTGTTTGGCAAAAACCCATCAGTCAAATTTCTAATACAGCTGATACTTGCTAGAAGTTTATCCTATTGCCTCTACTTTATCTGTTTACATGGATGTCTAGCTGCAAAAAGCTGCATTTCAAACTGGCTTTCACATTGATATAGATAATTTGAAAAAATATTTTTGGTCCCTTCAGGGTAAAAGCTCCACCTTAATAAGTTTTTGGTTTTGGGGTTTTATTAACGTCTATGAAAAGAGGCCTTTGGAATTTGTAATTTAATATTAATTTAACAAAATGTGTTGATATATATTTCCCAAAGAGATTTGAATAACATTTTAAAAGTTTTTCCAGCATCTCAGGTATATTGCATACATCTTAAAGCATTCCACTAAAGATTTACAAATTGCCTGTGAGAGGAGATTTGGAAGAATTTTATTCAAGTAACTTGAAAATTCTATCTCACACTGGAAAAATTAAAGATTGAGTTATGCTGCATGTATAACTTATGTTGTAGAATAGATATTTTGTAATTTTTTTAATTATTGGAACCATGGATTAAGTATAGGCTTATATTTTAAATGGTTTTTACTGATTCATACCCAAAACCTTAAAGCTGTTCATGCATTTATAATATATGTGCAGAAGATTAGAAAGAGTTTAGAGTTTAGATCCATGGGCTTTGTTGTATTAA
This sequence comes from Toxostoma redivivum, assembly GCA_013397375.1. Lineage (NCBI taxonomy): Eukaryota > Metazoa > Chordata > Aves > Passeriformes > Mimidae > Toxostoma > Toxostoma redivivum. The sequence goes on from VXBI01005641.1 coordinate 41,205, forward strand.
AGAAGAGGAACATTTTATCTATAGAAATATGGCAGTGTACAGCAGTATTAAATATTCAATTCTGCTTCAGTGAACAAAAAGGTATTGATCTATCTTGAAACGAACCACTGCTTCTCCTGCAGCTCACTTCTGACAGAACTATCCAGTATTCAAATAGTTTTGTTTGTTTGTTTGTTTGTTTGTTTTTTAATAATCCATTTATCAAGGATCAGTCTGAAAACACATATAAAAAAGTATGCATAAGTTGTTTTGTATCTACACCACTGAATGAATACTTTAGGATTAATGTTTCCTTAACATGGGAGCTTGGCTGTCGAGAGCAAGCTTACAGCATAGCACATTGTGGAAGAGCATTGAAATATGTCCTCTGTGAAGTTGTTTAAAATCTCCATCAAAATCAGAAAAGTTTAAGGTTTGTGACACAAAAGCAGTGTTTCCCAAGACAAAGTAGTGGACAAATGCAAAGAGCAGATTAAGTTTACTCAGGAAGAAGTACATTGAGAAAACCATTTCCACTGAGTCATTGTGCATCCAAAAGCCACATGCCAGAACACAGAGCCAAACCTCAGCTATGCAGAAAAGGGCCAGGAAAAATAATCTATAATTAGTTCCCAAACACATTGCAGATCATAGTTAGCGACTCCTGAAATCAACTGATTGTTTCACACTATTGCAAAAGGATTTTTGATGAAGATCTGAAACAAAAAATACATAGATAGGTATAAAGAAAGATTCTGATCTGCAGTAGCGGCTTGTATCATGAAGGTTATCTCAAACTGTAACAGAAAGTGGAACTTTGTCCTTTTGATTTCTTGCCCTGGATGCATTCATCCCTGAGGGAAACAGGAAGACATTCATGCCAAATCTGGAAGCAAAGCATGCTTGTGCATTAAACATGAGCCAAGCAATTCAACAAGAGGACAACCTTTTGGCCAGCTTTTTCAAGTCATGTTGGCAGGGTCAAGATCTGCAGAATGTAAGTTATTGCTTTTATTTTACTTTGAGTTATTAATCTGCGAGTAGATTTAAAATATATTGAATACTTTCCCATATGTTTCATGGAAACAATTTAAAATTTAAAAAATGCAAGAGAGACTATTTTATTTCTGGTATCAACATTGTCATCTTTATCTTATTTTGTTCCCAATATAAATATAAGCTATAAAAATAAGTAGTTTTATTTTTTACATATCTAATGCTTCTGTTTTAATGCACCTATCTAAACCTTTTGTGCAAAACTCTGAAATCACCACAGAACACAGACAGATATATCATTTAAAGAAATTTGCTCAAGAAGAAATTTTGGTGATATGTTGGGGAGCAATAGAGGACAATAATAATTTATTTTTTATGCTATGAGATAATTTATTTTTCTCATAGAGAGACTGGTTTTCTTCTGTTTCGTATAAATACTAACATTTTAAACAACATCTATACAGCTAAAACCACCTTTCATTATAAATAGAAAATAATGTGTTTATGTGTGCATTTATATACAGATACATGGGAGAAAGATGCCTCATACTTCTACTAAACTATATGGAAATCAGTATGATCACCATGTCTCTTATTCACACAGGAAGCTTAATGATCTTGAAATGTGCACCTTTACCAAATAAGAGGGGAAAGAATGATCATATTGCTGCTGTTGTTTATGTGGCTGTTACAATGCATGGCCTAGAGCTCATTTGTTAATGACCATGCAAATATGCAGCACATTTGTAAAGAATTAAATTATTTTTCCTCATGCATATTTATGTATGCATGTGTATTTTAGAACTCATTAAAGCAGTTTACAAAAGATTCTGTAATAAGCATCCCACTTTCAGCATTGTCCTGGAAATACATTTGGTAAGGGCAAAATTCAGGAATATACTTCTACATTCCTGACTTTAAACATCTAACAATCATTTTTATTTCCCATCACACACCTGGAATAACATCCTCAAAATCACTTAGGTGCATTTCTTGTACAGATTCTTGTACAGATAGAACCAAGTTCTATCACTTCATAAAACTAAGCTTCATATTACAAAAATGTAGATAAAGCACTGTGAATTCACCTTTAACTAACCACCCACACTGCTGTTCACTCAACCACTGCAACCCCAGTGCGATGTGGGACAAAGCAAGAAGAACAATCACAAGAAAAGTTGAATTGAGACGAAAACAGATTGATAAGTGAAGGAAAGAGAAACAAAAGGCCAGCACACAGCACCTCATGTGGATTGATTCCCCACCAATCTCTGAAAAAGGGCCACTTTGGAAGCCAAAACTCCTCTCTCCTTATTTCTCTGTCCATTCTTATTGCTATGACATTATAGGGTGTGGTGTATTCCTTCATCCAGTCGGGGTCAGCTGTCCCAGCTGTGTGTACTCCCAGCTTCTTGCCCATCCCCAGCCTACTCACAGTGTGGAAAATAGGGTTCAGAGTGGGGAAATGACACACATTAGTGTGATCAACCCAAACCCAAAGCACAGCACCATATGGGGCTGCTGTGAAGACCATTAACACCACTCCAGCAACAGCTAGTACATAGAGTAACTGCATTTTACTTTAAAAAAAAAGTTTGACTGTAAAAAACAGTATCTGCATGCATTACTGTGCAAGAATTACTCATAAATACAATGACAAACAGCTTCTGTGGTAAAGTGTTTTTAGTTTCTCTGGTAAACTACTTTCTCTGAAAACAAGATTTTCTGAGCCTTCTAAAGCTTTTTACAGTAAAATCACCATTTTCTTGAATTATTTTGCTCAGAAAGAGGATAGAGTGGGTGGAATTTTTTTCTATCAAACTTACTCTGTAGTGAGTGTAAGCAGTGGCTGAAAAAAATGCTGTCAAATGGAAAACAAGAATGTAGGAGAAATTATATTAAGAAATATTCACGATATATAAACTAAATATGTAGTCCTTCCATGTCAGTTGTTTGAAGAGATTAATATAATATTATATATCTATATATTATACATATATATGATATATATATATATCTGTCATATATATTAAGACATCACTGTCACTTTCAGTGGCATCACGGCCCATGCTTCTGCAGAGTCTGCAGGTTAAGCTGGTTCTGTCAGACACTGGAGAGCTTTGCAGTTCATGTCTGCATATCTACCTGGCAACCTCATGTTAGGGTGAAGTATAAAAGATGGTTTCCCCGAATAGCCAAGGAACAAAAACTCAGTTGTTTCCCTCAGCATGCTCCACCAGGTAAGTATAAACCTTTGCAAAAAGGAATTTCTTAAGTATTCTGTTTTAAAGAAAAAAGATTCAAAGTAAGCACAGAAGGAACTGAACCTATCCTATACTGCAGGAAGTAATAAGCCATTAGGACATAATTTTCTGTTTCTTTTTACAGAAATTTTATAAAGCCAAGCATCTCATACAAAAGTGACAAAGAATTCAACAAGAGCAGGACAATAACAAAGTGTGAAAGAGAAAGGATGTTGTTGGCACAACAAAAAGTGGATGAAAGGTAGAGAAGAAAGTTACAAAGATACCATCTGTTATTTTTTTAGCATAAGGAGCACTTTAGGGTATTCTCAATAGTTATAGCTCCTATTCTGGGAACATGAAAAAAGGTTTTGGTTTGTTTTGGGTTGGGGTTTTTTTTGTTTGGTTTTTTTTTTGTTTGTTTGTTTGAATTTTTTCATCCCACCATTCTTCTTCTAAAACTTTTCTAAATATAGGTGAAAAAATTAATGTGAGATGAGAATTCTGAATCTACATCTGCTTCCCATCACTGCTTTTTTTATTTTAAATTTAACTTTTAAAATCAATCTGGAAAGAGATTATTTTCCATTGTTCCAGTTCTTCAGATATATATTTAAGGCCTATTTCTGGGATATATAGCAGAATAGCAGTCTGTGTCTTTATAACAATACAATATAAAATGAGGGAGCAACTGTAACATATCTTCAGATTTAGAAAATAAATATTAAAATTAATAAAGAAATAATAAAATTAATTCTGCTTATATTCATATTTGAAATTTAATCTTTCATAGTTATTAAATGTAGTATTGGGGTAGATAGAACACATAAAGGAAATTGCGAAAGACAAGAATTATGAAAAAGATGAAAAGCACGTTGATATTAGGTCATAGATTCATGTATGTGAATATAGAAGAATATTGTGATCATAGACAAAAATACCTATTTGGGTATGATAAAGGAAAGAAAAAGAGAGAAAAAATGAGAGAGTCTTCAGAAAACCTGAAGAGAAAAGAAAGGGAATAGAAATTATTATATAAAGTAATAGCTGAGAGGACTAAGATACATATAAAAATTCACTCTGTAAGAAACAAGCAGCTTAAAAGAAGAGGATGCTAATGCAAACTGAGGAATGAAATTACATACTAAATTTACATTGGATAATGTCTCAAACACTGAATAGTCCTATTGAAGACCAGATGACTAGCTCAAAAATAAAGTGCTATGCAGCATGATCTACAGGGTAGTGATAAATTGCACATAAAAGACAGCACAGAAAAATTTAGTGCATTTCAAAGGTCAGCCTTCAGCACTATTCTCTACAAAGTCCTTTCTAAAATACAGAAACATTTGCAGAGCAAGCTGTGTGATTTCCAGTAGCCCGAGGAAGAATTCACACCAACCTTACATTTTATTCACAAAATATTTAGGAACTGAGGAATATCTACAAAAGCTGGTTATCTGGCATAGTGTCTCATAATCCACAGAAATAAAATACTGCAGTTGAAGCTCAAATCCTTTTCCAAAATGCTTTGTGAAAATGATAAACTCTTAAATTATCTTTTCAGTCCTCAAATATGTAGTCCTTCACAGTAATTTTTGCAAAGATATTAAAGGAAATTGTCTTTCACAAATTATGAATTAGAACGCCATTAGTGATGAGTTATAATGGTGTCTCAGCCACATGCTGATTGAAATATTTTCTTCTATTCTTTCCAAATTATCACCTGATTTAGAGCAGACGTTTATATTTTTTTTGTTATAATGTAATACTTTATGTTTCTTATACTAATAATATTTGCTTTCACTTATTTCTATATAATATTCTTGCATATTTGTAGGATGCTGCCACACATTTTTTGCATTAGATGAAAACATTCATCAAATAGAATCAACAGATTCATCAACACATTCCTGCTTTTAATACCAATGTCACAGTAATGAAAAGATTAATTCTCCACAGACACAAAAAATTTATGGTGAATATTACAACATAATTATTACTACTCTTTGTTTCTCATTTGCAATTCACTTTGGATTTTTTTGATCAAAACCATACAAAATCTTCTAAAAAATCATAATTCACTAAAGTTCATGTAGTTATGCCATGATTAGTTAAATGACGCTTTGTTACTAACAGTTTAAATAACTTTTTTAAAAGTATTTCTGCTACATTGCTTTGGGGACTGTTGTGTCACACTTTCAAACTAATTTTGAAGGTTAAAGTAATATTTTGCATCATTATAAAAATTGGATGAGTGGTTAAATGTTTCACACTAGTCTTTAAATATTCTGAAAGATTATTTTCTAATGAAGTAACATTAAAACATAAAAATTAATAAAAATGTTAATGGAGATAGCTAGGCTCTCTTAAGTTACTGATAAAGTCAAAAGGAACAAAAATACTCCTAATTAATATTCAACTACTATTTAAGAAAAAAGCCAAATTATGATACAACTAGTCTCTAAGGAGCAGCCTAGTTTACTTGCATTATTGCAGCTCTTTCACAAAACTAAATTAAGTGAAAACAGCCATAGTTGTTAACTTAGACAACCTCTTCCCTCAGCCTATTTAAATAAAAGTAATATGCACAAAGAGAAAGATAATTAAAATAAACCACCCTAAAGTTAACAACACCATCCAGATGTTTAAAACTTCCGACTACCTTTGAAACAAACAATTTAATTGATCAGATCCTTTAAAACATGTCTAATTAAAAGACTCTCATCAAATCTTGCATATTCCCATTAATGTTCTCAGTAGCAAAGGGACCTGATACATATCACAGAATCACAGAATGGGTCAGGGTGTTAGAGACCCACAGTGGGTCATCTGGTCCAGGCTCTGGCTCCCTGCTCGAGCTGGGTCACCCCAGAGCACATGGCACAGGATTTGTCCAGATGCTTCTGGAATATCTCCAGTGAGGGAGACACCACAGCCTCTCTGGGCAGCCTGTTCCAGTGTTTGGTCACCTGCACATTTAGGTAGCACTTCCTGTGCAGCAGTTTCTGCTCTGTGCATCTTAACCTGCTGCTTTGGCACCACTGAGCAGAGCCTGGCTTCATGCTCTTGACACCTTCCCTTCAGATTCTGACAGACATTGATGAAGTTCCCTCTGTCTCACCTTCCTGAGACTGAACAGGCCCAATTTTAATCTTTAAGGTTGTATTTTTCTTTTGAAATGCCGTGCTATATTTTTTTCCTTTTCAACTCAGTTGGAAACATGGTTCAAAAAATTCTGCAAAATTGAAGTACTGAATTTCTCTTTATAACAACAGATATGATAAAAGTGCCAAAATCAGAAATACACATTTTTCGGTAGTCTAACATTCAGTGACAGTGTGATTGTGTTTTGTCTGACAGAAAGCAAGGCAGCTCACATCTCATGTAAGTTTCACTCTCCCAAATATCCCATGCTGAGCATCACTTCATTCAGTGCAAGCAGTTTCCTTAAATCAGTATTGCTCCTCTTGTTGACTTCTTGTTTCAGTTTATTCATGTTGTGTTTCACCTTGACAACGTTCACCACAATGAAGTGCCTTGCCTGAACTTGCTGTAGTCCATAAGAATCTGTCAGAGGACCTAAAATAGATGAAGTTTTACTGAAGGCAAGGAACATTAATTTCTCTGGACCTCCTACATGTGCTCCTGTTATTACATATCAGGAAGTTCTTGGCCTGCTTTGCTGCCAAATCAAGATGCTGTCTCATGCCCAACTTGCCATCTACCAGCAACCCTAAGTTCTTCTCTGGAGAGATGCTCCCATGATAGTCAGGGCCAGTCTGTGTCATTATTAGAGATATTTCAGTGTTGTGACCACATGCAGGCCTCTAGTTCTTCTTCTTTGTTTCCCACATGTGAGGGACTGGAGAAAATGATTAATGGCTCAAAGCAATAGAAGTGAGTGTGAGGGATAGTGAGGGAAGGCCTTGCAAGTTCTCTGAAAAGTGGGATGTGCCCTACACCCCATCCCTGGAGGTCCAGTGCAGCTCAGAATGGCTGTGAGTCACTGGCACACCTGAAACCCCACCTGGAGGGACAGGCCTGGGACACCAAAGCAGATAAAAGCAGTTGCACAAAGACACGTGTGGTCATGGCCCATTGTTTTGAATTTTATGGGAGCTGAGAACATGCTGAATTTCAAACAGCAAGTAATAATTTTTGTCTGTATCTGCTGTGGTCAGTGCCAGGAGCCCTGCCCTGTGCCATGTCACTGTCATGGTTGAGCACTTGCACGGTGCCTTCATCAGGGTTTGAGCCTTCTCCAGGCACCTCTTCTCCAGGTCTGCACCTGTCTAACGTGCTCCCTACCACCATCAGCCATCAGCTGAAAGAAAAAGTTTGAAGCACCCTTTCTTTCAGGAGTAGCTGAAAGTTGTAATTCAAAACTAGAATTTTTGAGAAGTAAAACCTGTGATATCTTCCCTTCTGCAGCAGCAGCAGTCAGCCCCCCTTTCCCCAAGTTTCTTAGAAGAGCTATTCCCTGTCTACCTTGCCCTTGTGCAGTTTATCCTGCTATGTGATTTTTTATGTGAAATTTTTCTTTTGCCCAGATTTTAGGGTCTAAATACAGATTCTCTGATCTTTGCTTCTCTTTACTTGAAAGAAAACCTACTGGGTGACAAAAACATTCTCTGTAAAACAGAATACAGTCCATTTGTGGTTAACATAGCCCCAGCAGGATTTTCACCGCCAGAAATCTCACTGCACATTGTTTTGATGTGACTTTCACTGACAACTGATATTTCCTATGAAAATAAATGCTTTTTTCTAATTGAATTAAGAAGAATACATTTAAAAATACAATTAAACCAATTCTGTAGAAAATCAACAATTAAAACACAGCAAAAAATGAAACTTAAGTTACATAGCAGTTTTACCAAAGGAAAAACAAAATGGCAGAGGTTCTTACCCAAACATAGCAACAGCACAATGCTTGGAAACTTTCACCAAAGAATCTCTAGACCTGTCTGGTTCTATCTGTTTCATCATTTTGTAACAAAATCTGAAACAGACTGAAGGATTGGGGGATTTAGGAAGGAGGCCTCAGTGAAGCATAAGTTACAAATTCCTATCTAAGTAGGAAGATCTAACTCCATTAAGTAATGGCACAGTTTTATGTACCATTAGTGACCTGAAATGTGAGGTAGTAATTCATCTTGGGGAATGCACTTCATGGAAATGTGTGAAATTACAGACAACCAAAACATCATCAACCATAAAACTGGGCAAAACAAAGGGTCACAATGGAAAAACTGAACACACCACCAGAATGGACTTGAAATGGTAAGAAACCACTGAAGAACACATACATCTAGTCAGTCTGAAAAATAAATGTAAGTTAATTAAAATACAAATTTTCACTATCTCACTAGGAAAAAAATAAAATAAATTAGCCATTTTCATAAGAAGTAATGCTTGAAATATTATAGCAGGGACAAAAAATATTAATTAATGTAATTCCAGAGAAAAGTGATTGTAGAGAGATTTAAACAAAAATTAAATACCTAAGCTAAGAATCTGTCAGCCAATGCACCTTCAGAGGTATTCAGAAATACTTTGATAAAATAATGCATATATTCTTTGAGATGGATGAATTTGAGACTTTGGTCTGGAAACTATGTAAGTCACACTAGGAAACTTTGATTTTTGAGGAATTCAACATAGATATTGAGAAAACAAGATGCTAAATAAATAATTTATATTGTTGGGATGAGGTTGTGATATGAAAGTGGTAAACAGGTCTGAGAAAATTAAGAAAAATTAAGGAAAAAAGATGTGTTCACATTTCTTTTCAGTAATGATCTATAGGCCTGGTTTGAAAATAAATAGATTCAATATATCAAGTAGTATAACTCATATCTGAAGATAGCTGTGAGCTTTGGATCCTAAAAAAATTATTAGGATGAAAGTTAAATTAAAGTCAAGGAAGATCCTTTTCAACTAATTTAAGGTCATACCCTGAACTGATCTGCTGGGAACAAAAATACGTAAAATTTTATTAAATAGTATTCAGATCCTCATTAATAAAATAGTATAACATGGTATGGCCATCAAAAATACATATTTTGTATCCCCAAAAAAAGGGAAAAGTAAAAGTAAAATAATATGTTGCAGTAAGCCCTTCTGTTTCAGACTATTCCTCAGGAAATAGTTTTAGAGTATAATGTTGCGACACCACTTTTCAGAACAAATATTTACTTAAAATCTAGTGGAAAAAATACCCTTAATACTGTCAGAAAGTATTGAAATTGTTGCATGCATATATGAAAAATTTGAGAAATAATCTTGATAAACACTTTTCTTACAAAATCTCAGTGGAACTAATTTTCAATAGTAAATTAACTTTTCTGTAAGTATTAAACCAAACATTTATTTTCACCCATTCTATGATATTTTAGTGGTAAGTGCTTAGTCATAAGTACCCAGTATGAATTTTATACCTTATTCCCTTTTTAATTTATGGCCTTTTAATAATGACTCATGTAGAAAAAAGCACATGGTCCTTTTTTGGTATGAAATACTTCATTGAAAAGCAAGAAGCAATGTCATAAAAGGAAATTAAAAAATATAATAAGAGCAGCAAGTCAGAGAGGCTGGAATTGCAGTTTTACTTCTCAGTGTTCTTAATATAAGTAGACAGGTTTTCAAAGCAGTTTATTTCCAATGTCTTGAAGCGAGATTTTATGAGAAACCAAGCTTTCTAAACAACCCATAACAGTGAGAATACATTTATTTCAGAAGACTATGGAATCATAATACTAATTACCTTTTAAAAGACTTTCATTTAATGTTCTTGATTCAAATCATCATAAAGTAATAAAAATATTTTCAACGTTGTACTGAAATGTGTGTGCAGCTCAGCTGAACTCAAAAAGCTTCACAGAGGTTCATGAGTTTGTAAATCAAGATGTTGAGAAACTGATCTTTAAATGGATTTGATTTTAATTTAGACTCATAGAAAAACTTTCAGTTTATCAAAGAAACCATAAAGTGTAAGGTCTGGGATAATTTGTACTCATGATATTTCATATCGTTAAATCAGTGAAACAAAATAATAATATGTGTATCTTCAAAAACAACAGGATTTTTCCTTGTGAGAGTCTCTTACAAGATAATGGCTCAGTCAGTCTTTCATGAAGTTACACCTACCCATTAAAGCATAAATGGATTCTAGGCCTAATGAGGTTGAAACTAGATTAAAGTTATTTCTCTCTTGTTTTTCAAAATTAATGTTTTCTAATATTTATTAACAAGAAGAAAAAAAAATTCAAATAACACAAATAAAGTAAAATGTTCATATATTTAATTATCTAAGTTCAGTGTTTATCTAAATTTGGTCTCTTTCCCTGTGCTTTGTTAAAATACTCTTGGGATAGAAAAGGAAAAATTACAATATCTTTTTAGCTTTAAATCTGTTTTCTCCGTAGTTGGACTGTCAAATACCTAATGCAGCTATTTTTAATAGGTTTTAATCTTACTATAGGAGAAAAAGTGTCTCTAAAAAGAGATACTAGCAAACTGCATTCCTGTAACAACTCATTCTGCTACACGCCAGAGAATTAAAGTATGCAAATTATAATCAAAATTGTATTTCAAGTAGAAATCAGGTTATCAATCTAGAAGAAATATAGCAAAAACTAAAGCTGAAAATTGCAGATAAAAATAAAACAAGGCAAACAAAATTTGTTATCACTGTACTTTTATCAGTGTGTGTGAGTACTTAAATTAGCATTTAAAAAACAAAATGCAAAAATGCATGGTTTTTATTATTGCTCCATGGTAATTAAAAACTTTTTTTTTTAAACCTTCATGTTAGTAAAGATTGGGAAAGTGCTTTTGGATTGCTTCATATATAAGTATGTAGTAGATGGAATTGTGCCATTTCCCTACCACGTGTTCCCGTATTCATATCCTATGCTGGAAAATGTTGACTCAAGCATGATTTACCACTCTCTTTATAATATTTATAGATTAAGACATATAGAAGCTATTCTTGTGTTGCTACTCTGCTTCTCTTATTGATACCTAATGGAAATTGAGGCACAATCAGATATCAACTGCAGGATTTACTCTAAAGCATAAAATGGCAGTTGATATCTAGAAATAAAGACATACATAAGGCTGCACAGTATATTTCTTAATAACTGGGTAGGAACACTCTGAACTCTTTCAGTCCTATCTGGATTAGCAATGTTTCTCAGTACTTCATAGTAATGGGGTTTTTTTGAATAAAGATACCAAAGTAATTAAATGCTAATACATGTGGAATATCTGACCTTCAAAATCTGGCCTGTTTTTAAATTAATTTGACATCTATAAATAAAGAAAATATATAATAAATTATATAATGTGCATAACCCCCTAATGTTTTCATTATATACTCAGAATTTTCCAATAGAGCTGAAAAATTAGTTTTATGGGAAGGCATATTCATTCCTCTTGCAGATATTGGCACATAATAGCTTTACTCAGCATATCTGGGAACTACTGAAAGAATTTCATCCTATCAAACATATATTCACATCCTTAATATTCTCGTGACGTTTAAGCACCTACTAAATTCAGATAGGTTAATTGCAAATATAGCTAAGTGCTGGAATTAAAATATGTCATCATAAAAAATTTTATAAAAGCACTAAATACGTGATTCTTATTTTCCATATCTTTCACCTTTTGTGTTTCTAGAAAACAGGAAGTTATTTTATACTCTGATATGTATAACTGAATGACTGCTTTCCCTGTTCAGGTGTGCATGTATCCAGATGTTTGTGTCCATTCATTTGGTGAGTACTGCACTAGAGGCACCTGACCAAGCAGTAAACTTTTGTTGTTATCGTGACAGACAAGGAACCACAATCTACACATTATGTACTGCCAGATATCCGGCGCATATATATTTACAGCACAACAGTTATACTGTGTGCACATATTAATAATCAGAAAAATAGTTCAAATAATTGCAATGTGCAATAATTGCATGATGCAATCTGCATCGTAACTATCTTGTTGCCTTTCTTTTAAAAATCTGGCATTATAACTCATCATTAAACTGAAAAATTCTTAGTGTCTCAAGCTATATTTAGCTATTTTAAAATGTCAACAGGTATTTTTTTTATCCATTATTATACCTGCATACATTTAAAAATATTAATTTTCATCCTAATTCCATCCTCGAAGTGATAACTGCCATTTGAGTTCAAATGTATATTTCACACAAACATCAAAAGGGACTTGCATTCTCATTCTCCGAAAGTAAGGGAAAGTTTGGAAGGTGCCTCTAAGGAAAAAAATACTTTTTCTTCTTTTTTGTACAGTTTAACCCTATTAAATAAATCCTCTGATGGTGACTTACTTTTATTCATGTTAGAATAAGTCTAGTGTCGCTTCAATTATGTTGAACTGAATTAAACTAAATTCTTTGAGGGATAAAAAGTAGGTTTTCATTTCTAGCATTTCTAAAATAACAGTAGGTCTTTGTCTCGTATCTATTGAAGGTTTTCAATGAAATTATGTTTAAAACAGGTTGTCTCCATCAGCTTTAGTGTAGTTGTTAACCTAACTGAATTCAGTGTAGGATTAAACATCAAGTGAAAATGTGAATACATGCTTTGTTGGGTAGACAAATGGGGAATGATGAAGTTCCCATGTGGTTAAGCAGTTTCTTCTTAAAAACAAGTAGGAAGTGTCAATAAGCCCATCCAGAATTATCTAACCAAACCTGAAACTTTCGATTCTGACCTTACAGTAAGGTCACTTCATTTTACAAAACTACAGATTTCTGAGGACCAAAGCCTTTTTTTTTCATGTTTAACATACATGACCTTTCCACAAGACTCTACAGAGACATTACTGGAATTCCCTAAAAGATTTGATGACTCCTCAGGGCACAAGGGTAACTGGTAGATCATAAAATCTGAAATATTATAATTTAAAATATATTTAAAACACCCTAATAATTTAAAAGACAAATTTATTTTTGTGTAAGAAATAGATTATTTGAGCTGTGTCATCATTTTTCATACAGCAGATACCTAAGAAAAAAATTGCAGTGATAGACAGTAGATACATTGTATATTGCTCCTTCTTTGCAGTAAGAAAAAAGAACCTCAGAAGTAAAATTCCTGAAATATTGCACAGAACTTTGTCGTTGTATCCATCAGAGGAAAATTAATTCCCTAGAGTCTGCCAAGCTTCTAACAAAAATATCCATACAATTTATGCTTCAATCACAGCCAAATTCTTTCAATTACATGAAGACTAACTGGAACATCAGCAGCCTCTCCAGTGGGCTATTTCAATTTCATTACTTTTGTGACAGGTTGTTGTTGAAATTGATCTCTTTTATAAGGTTCATAACATACTCTTCAAATTACTGTGCATCTTCAGATTTTCTTCTTTTCTCAAAGGTCTTAAGAGAGGTTAATAACATCAACAATATTTTCTTGGTTAAAGTAGCACTACTTAAAAGAATAGCTTTCCCTAAATTATGATTTTGGTCTTATACTATCAACTGGCAAAGTCAGATTCTCTCATCCTTACTTTTCTGCCTATTTATGAGCAGTGATTCCAATTATTTTTGGAAGCATGGTATTCCTTAGCTGTAAATAAGCCTGGGAAAACTTGGAACAGCTTCATATCTAAAGAGTCAGAACCTCTCAAGATCCATCTGGTGTTATCTTGGACTGCTGCTGGTCCTTCAATTTCAACTAATGATTAGTCCTTCAGCTAATAGACTTTAAACCTAATAGGGATTTCTATACTGTAGCTGCAGTCACTACAGATGTACTTCAGGAGTTCAAAAGTTCTTTTAAAATACACATACATACATACTTTCAAATGAAACCTGTTGATTTATAAAACCTTGTTTAATATCTTCATAGGTAGAGTGAATGGAATTTTTTAAACAGCAATAAAGTTTCTGAAAAGCAGAGTTCCCATCAATACTATCTGGAAGAAAGCTAGTAGTCAAATCTATTTAGAATTACTTTAAAGCTGCTTCAAACATTGTCAGCTTTTGTGGATAGAGACATCTAGTGAGCTGCAAAATATAGCTTGAGAATTCCTTTTCTCAAGCCTGGACTTCACCTGTTTCCCAGACTGATAAGCTGGTAATAGCTGCAAACAAGGAGGAAACTTCCCAAGGTGATAATATGGTCGAAAACCAAGTTGGAATCTGGTGAAATACAGGCTGGAATTCATTATAAAGATGAACACCTGGTGTTTTTCCCATGGGATATATCCTGAGGTATGGTCTCATGGATGTTTATCCCAATTGACCAACTACTGTCCTGTTCTAGTCTCTCGTAACATGCTTTAAATACAGTCTCTCTGTGGTCAGAGAGACATCTAGTGAGTTAGCTTGGAGAAGTATTTCTCACAAGTTTGAGTTTTGCCTGTTCTCAGGGTGATAAAGAGAAAGTTCCCAAGGTGATAACATGGTCAAAAATCAGGTTGGAATTCGTGAAAAACGAGTTGGAAAAACAAGAAGGAATTCACAACAAGGACAGACACCTGGTGTTTTCTGTGGAACACATCCTGGGAGATGTTTGTCCCAGTGGACCAATGAACTGCGGTTCTGTTCTGTGCATCGGAACATGCTTTAAATATGGGCTCTCAGTTCAATAAAATCAGCTTCTTTTCCCAAAAGGAGTCCGTGTGCTTTGCTGTTCCTTTTGTCTTTTTCTCCTTTATTTAGGTCCGATACCACAGCTCTCCGCTCAATAAAGTCGGCCTTTTTCCCTAAAAGGGTCCATGTGTGTTGCTGTTCTCGCTGTCTCTTTTTCTCCCTCTCTAGGGCAGTAGCCACAAACTTTTAACATTTGTGCTGGATTTTTTCATAACTGATGTTGGTCTAGGATGTGTGTTTTGGGAAAGCTTCAATAGAAATTGTTCAGCTATCTTTGAAATGTGAGTTGAAGAAAAATACATAATTTTGTCAATTTAATAAAGTTGGCAACCTTTTCCTTGTAAAACTTCAATGCCTCCAATCTTTGGAGCAGAAGCTGACATTTGGAATGGTAGCTTATATATTATCTCTCTTTCTTCTTTTGTTTCCATGAACTTGACCAAACTATGGCCAAATTACATGAACCTAAACCACTAAACACTGCACATTTGTGAGTTATTTCATTGAATTTTTCTAGTTATGCCTACATAGTCATTTAACATGTCCAACCTTCTCACAGATCACAGCACTTACTAAAATGTCATTCACTAAACTGTGCCTTTACTTTCTTCCAAAAACCATTGGACATACTCCAGCCCTAAACTGAAAGTACTAAAAATCTGAATTTGTTTAAGACAACTTTAAATGCCCTGGCTTGGAAAAGAGCTCTAGATCTGAGTCTGACACCTAATCAGCTTCTCTTCTAATGATGCAAAATAAATTTCGTAGTGATACAGAGGAGTCAGACAGACATGAAGACACAATTTTGGTGTGCATCAGCTAAGAGAGAATGTGAGAATAAGAAACAAGATCTGTTAAAGCAATAAGATAGGATTAGGGAAACAAAGAGGGACATATTGGACAGGAAAAATGAATTATGAGCTGCTGGGACAAAGAACGCAAGTTAAGAAAAGCACTAAGTCCAGACATAGATCAGCACAAGACATGTTCTAAGAATGGCTGGAAAAAGGGAGACGAACCATAAATACACTAAAAACACATTTATGATAACATCCAAATTTTCAACTAAGATGTAGAAAGTTATCTTGTGTTATTTCATATAATATGTAGGGATCTGGACACATGTTTTTAAAGCCACAAATTTATATTAATCTTTCTATTCCATGATTTTTTTTTTTTTTTTTTTTAATGAAAGTGGCCCTTTACCAACAGGTCACCAGATATATAAGTGATTTCCAAGGTTTCCAATCACACCAGCTTGGAATAAGTTAATACAGACTTGCTGCCTTTGTGGTTGCATCCTCTGCTTTTGAGATCATGAAGTTATCCTTTGGCTAATTGCAGAATATCTTTGATGTTTTGCAGTTCCCTGTATTTGTTACCCAACAGATGTCCAGTTCATTGTAGTCACACCCTTGAGCAAATTATCTTTTTGTCCTGAGTTTTAATACTTGCCCAGTAGTGGTTTTGTTTGTTTTCCTGTTACTCTCTTCAGTCCTTAGGGTCTGCAGCAGATGCTTATTATAGTTTTTCTTTTGTCTTCACTATTATTCTGTCTGTTTGTGAAATATTTTGCTGACATTTCACACTTTTGAAACTTTTGAAGAATTGTAGATGAAAAACATTAGGAAAAGAGAACTGGGAAAAAATGGTCATTAACATCTGCACAGCTAGTGGAGATTGGAAAAGACACACATACTGCCCTGAAGAGAAAGAATGTACTATTTCCTTCAGCTCAGAAGGCATCACTGGCACATTTTCTTCACCAGCCTCTTTCTCTTTATTGTGGAAAAATAGTCTATTATTTGAAGTTTATTTTATACCTGGTTCTTTTCTGTTTATTCTTATCAACTACTAAACAATAATAGCATGCCCATAGTGACTATTAATCTATGGGAATGGTATCTGTGATACTGCACACCTGCTGCTCAGTAAATGAAAAGGTCTCACTAATAATACTCTTGAATATATCAAAACTCACCTGCAGTTTGAATAACTATAATGATAGGACAAGAATTTCCCTCTTGGGTCATCTGCACTCCTTGGAAATGAGTTTTCCCAAATCTAGTTCCTGAAAAACTCTAATTGTATTTATAACAATTTTATTGACAAACTTAACCAAGTAATCCGATGCTTCATTCTCCTAATGCTTAGTGTAACACATATCCTAGGAGACACCTCAGCCTACAATGAATCTTGAAACAAAAAAAAAGAAACTAAGCACAGCAGGATAATCTCTTCCTCTCTGTTTTTTTTTGGGCATCCACTATCCAAAACTAATACAGACCTACTGCAGTCTCCTAGGTTTTATCTGAAGAAGCACAGATCGACCTTTAGGTATCAAGAATAGAGAGAATGAATACAATATTCTTGTGCAGTCTTCTAACACTCTTAAACCCAAATATCAGCAGAGATTTGCTAAAGAATGTGATGATGCTGAGCACATATAGTGGACTCAATACTTTTGTTTGTCACTCCATACATCTCTTCATCAGATATAGGAAGACAGTATTCTAAATCTTACAATTAAGTGAGAGTACAGGTTGACAACTTTTAAATTTCTTCCTAAATCAAATAACCTTAGTCGTCATACAAAGATTTTCTTGTACTACAAACACAAAATGTGCTTTCAGTCAGTCAGTGAAGATATGTAGTATAAAATGGTACAAATTCAAAGTGCAATCCTCATTTCAGAATTATACATCTAGACTCCAGAATACCTTAGACATTTCATAATAGGGCAGAAGAGCAATATATTCTTTACACATCTAGGTAGCTATGCTGGTCAGAAAACATGTAGTCATCTTGATTATCTTTGATTTTTCTTAACCTCACGAAACTGCTTCTCTTCAAAGAAGAAAGAGAGGCATGCCTGATAAAGTAATTTAGTATTCTGCCTTACGTTTAGAGGGGACATAGGTAAAGTAGTGAAAACAATCCTTAGTCCTTCATGTTGGTATACTATTAAGAAACTAAAAGCTATTTATACTACCAGCCTCTCCTCAGTATTTTTCTTACTTTTAAAATTTTTTAAGAGGAAAGTTTAACTGCACCTTCAGGAATAATTCAAGCATTTTGGTCAAAGTACAAGGTCCAGAAGTTGCCAAATAAGCATCAAACTGAACTGGCAAGATCACCCAGCAGTGTATGATCTTATTATCTTGACTATATAGCCAAGTTTATTCAACATTAGCATTTCATACACAGAAATTCTGGTTCTTCCTGCACCCACAGCTTAGAAATGTTTATACAAACTACAGAACATTCAGTAACATTTAGGCTTTTCAGTACAGAGTTCAGCTATGAGAACATGAATCACTAATGGGGGATTTGTGTCATGTAACTTTAGCTATTTAAAAGTAAGACCTTTCACTTAGAGATGCATAACGTCAGCAGCAGGGAGATAGGCATGTCACAATGTATATTAATTACATTTATCAATCTTTTCAAGATGGGTGATTACATAGCTGCCTGTTTCTCCTGACTTGTCACTAGATGACAATTTACTCTAGTCATCTACCTTCTAAATGGCTGGTTAGGATAAATGCATCTTCCCACCATCATAAGATTTCATAAACCCTATTTAAAACCTAAAATGTAACAAACCAATTGTACATACTGGGAAGTAGTTAGGCAGGGTGGTATCTATACTTATTTTTTTTCTTAAACTAGGCTTTTTAAATGGTGTCTCTTTTTACTCTCCTAGGAAAAACTATGCAAAGAAACTACGGTAAATACTGGTTTTGATGAACAAGCTTTTCCACTACAAAGACAAAAAAAAGTAAGACCATATTTCACTCCTTGAAAAGGTTAGCAAACTATTTTGTAAAGTGGTTTCCTTGGGGCTCTCCAAAACAACTGGGCCAGTTCTATGCAGAAACAATGCACAGAAGATATAAGGGGACTGGAATCTTTTGAACCAGCAGCTGTGCTACCTGCGGCTCTCCATAACAAGCAGACCAATTCCATGTGGAAACAGAATGAGCACAAGATATAAAAAGATCAAAATTGTTTGAACCAGCAGCTGTGCTACCTGCAGCAGTTAATCTTTTCTGGCAATCTGTTAGAGACACACATTCCTCAGGCTAAGAGGACTAAGAGGCTTTTGCTGACTGCTGTTCCTCTGAGAGAAGCTAAGTCCAATTCCCCCTTCATATTACTGGAACAGTTAAATAGTGGACTCATATATGTATTAGGGGGAAAAAAAGTCACTTTCATTTCCTTTCTTGGAAAGGACATTTTTGATCAGTTGCTTTGAATAAGCAACTTTGAACTGGCAGCTCATTTCTTAAAGCAATTTTACTTAAACTAAATGGTAAAATGGTAAAATCTTTTACTATGAAGAAGCTAAAATCCTAAAAATTGAAATGTATTTAATAATAGTCAGGCACAGGCAGAAGAGTATGCTCTCCTATGGACCCAATATCCGCAGTGAAGACAAAATACATTTTTGTACTATTGCATATAAATTAAAGTTTATCTTACATTTATCTGCCCTTTAAAATACTGTAATGTCCTTGGGCTTTTTGATTTTTTTTTCTTTTGTTCTTTTACTGTTAAGTACTGGCTCTGTTTTGCTCTCATTGGATAAATAATTTAAATAAAACAGCTATATGGCCCTACAATACTTGCCCTCTTTTTTTCTAAGACTCCTATTTCTCCATTTATTCTCTTCCACAGTTTAAGAAGCATCTTTCGCATTATGAATCATGATCTAATGCTTCAATTTCTAATGTTTCTTTTTTACAGTTACACAATTTTATCAAATGTTTTGTTGGTTAGAAGAGGAATATTTTATATTTGATTTGCATTCCGGACATCATTTTTTCAGTCACAGAACAGAGTAGCTGTCTGGTCACATTTCTTTCAATAACTTTTGAGAAATAGAATAAGGGAAAAGAAAACATCTCCCCCTAATGTATGGGTTTTTTCTAAAAAAAAAAAAAAAAAAAAAAAAGAGGGGATGTTTTT
>VXBI01005641.1:61028-107200 GCA_013397375.1 Toxostoma redivivum
AAAAAGGGAGGTTGATTTTTTTGCATTTGTTATTATCCAAACACAGACAAAAAAACTCTAACCCTTGGGCTTTGGGGGCAAGCATAGAGTTAATTAACTTTATGATACATTTCTAGATTTTCAATCTTCAGTCAGCCCTCAACGGCACTGGGAAGCTCTGCTGCTGCTTTCCCTTTATGTTCCTCCCAAAAGAAGAGGAGTAAATGAGTAAAAGATAGTGTAACAGTAAGTAATGCACTTGTGTGTGTGCCAGTTAAACATCCTACCCATGTGTTGTTCCTACCTTTATCCCAGATTCTGAACATTAAGAAAGTAGAGATGTCTGCAGGCATCAAAGAGCCAATGAATCCTTTAAGATGTATCTTTATTTGCTCATCAGGTTTCCTGTAGTATGAGCGGGCAGTAAGGCAAAAACAAAGATAATATTTTTTTGTTTTTCATATTTGATATTTCAAAATATGTGAAAGCTGTTCTGGAAAGGTAATGCTCAGGAAGAATGAAAAGAAGCAGCATATCCTATTCTAATAATTCTATGATTATGGCATACTGATTTGCTTTCAAGTTCAAAACCAGTTTTTTAAGAAGAACCACATAGTTCATAAAAAGAAGCAACCATGAGTTTTTTATATAAGGGTGCCATCAACTAGTGTTTGATGACATAAAAAACTCTTTTTTTCTGATTACCTTTCTGTCCCATATTTCACTTTCTTCATGTACCAGTGTTAAAGGCTTCCCCAATGCTACAAAACCAAATAACTTTATTGACTTTACACCAAAAAAAAGACCCCCATACCTTGTCCTAGGTTCTCTTTATATAACTTTGTAAATGCACATCGTTTGTCATGTTTCAGTTTTCAAAGAGTACAGTTGTAGTAACTACTATATGTGAGCTAGTAGAAACAATTTGAGATCTATATATATAAAAGTCCTTATTATATACATATATATGTCATTTTCTAAATACTTTAGTGAAGAAAACACTGAAGTTATAAGATGAAAGCCTGTCTAAGCTTTGTTCAAGGAAGGTGCATCATTAACGAAGACAAAAATTTCAACCCTTTCAATCCGATAAAATCTGTGTTCATTTTGGTCTTCACAGTGTTCTGAAGTCTTCTAGCCTAAACTAAACTATTACACAGCCTGCTTTTCCTGGAGCATGAAGTTCAGACACGCTCTATATACTGAAAAAAGCCAGAAGAAATACTAGGGGTTTGTGCCATATGGAAGTATACCAAAGGCTGTTTCAGGTAATTTTTCTCTCTTGTGTTGAAAACAGAGCTCTATATTTGGTATTTAGAAGTTAAATTCTAGATGGATAATAACTTTCTCATTGAAGGACTTTTGGGATATTTTCACTGAGGTGGATTAAGGATAAAAGCGGAAGAAAATTATTGATAGGATTTGAAGAAACGACATACATTTTCAAATACCATCCAGTTCTCAAGAATTCAGATGAATCCTGCCATCTGTGAGAACTCTTATGAAACATAGTACAAATATTTCAGAACCTGTATCTTTTTCCAGAAGATCATGTCCCCCATTTCTCAGTGTACATTAACATTCTCTGAAAACACATTAAATCCTCAGTAATTACCACATAGGGAAACCCAATCCTCCACATGACTAACAAACTAACATGTACCAAAGTAATATGGTATAATTCTTGTTTCAAATCAGTTTCAAAAAGATATGGCAATAAACATAGTTACTTTTCAATGAGAAGAAACTGACATTTTTATGTTCAAGAACTTGGCTTAAAAATAGACCTGTCTCTTGAAGACATAAGCCATGGATGAAGAATTCCTAAATGCATTATTTATGTATTCTGGATATGAATAATGCTCTGAGCAGACTGATCAAGTTGAAGATGCCCCTTCAGGAAATGGAGTTTGGAATACGTGATCTTTAAAAAGTTCTTTCTAAGTCATACCATTATATTTCTTTATATTGTATACTGTGTTTTATATTCCATACAGGGAAAGGCTGAGTAATAATGTAGGATTCTTAACTCTAAAGAGAAGACTGGGGCTTTAGGAGACAGTGAGAAACTGTTGAAACCTAACTCATTTGCTGTCTCATCAGTTTAAAAAGCTATCTTGAATTAAATATGGCAGATTCAAAACAAAAACAACCAAAAAGAAAAGTGACTCATACAGCTTCTAGCTATGCTTATACTATCCGCTCATAGCATATTGTGGGTGATAAAACTTCAAATGTATTCAAAGGAAGACTAGTGGATGGGAAATTCATTGAAGGTTACTAAACCTACAGGAAAACTAGAACACCAAATCTTCTTGCTAACAGATGGTTACAGTCTTGAAAAATGTATTTCTCAAACATCTCCATCTCTAATGATAATAGCATCTTCACACCAGTAAATTGTTAGTTTAACATAGAAGTGACTTTTTGAAAAGTCCTAGCTGTAACATTCAGTCTCTAGGGAAAAGTTCAGAATTCTTGTAAAAATATCAGAATACAGAGTTGTAGAAGACTTCAGATGTGACAAAAATATTCAGTAGCACTGCTGTTCAGTAGGTGTTCCCAACACAAGTAGAATAAAAAGGCCCCGAGGATTCCACTGGACCACAGGCTGAACATAACCCAGCTGTGTGGTGTGGCAGAAGAGAAAAACATTTTGGATGCATTAGGTAGAGCCTTGTCAGCAGTTTAAAGAAGGTGACCCTTCACCTCTCCTGAGACCCAGTGAGACATGGTTGGAGTACTGGGTCCAAACATGGGCTCCCCAAGAAACTGAGACTTGGATTTACTAGAATAAGCTCAGTAAAGGGCCATGATTAAGGAACTACTGAGTCTGTCATGAGGAGAGGCTGTGAGTGCTGGGAATGTTTAGTCTAGAGAAGAGAAAACACAGGAAGATCTTACTGATGGAAGGAGGCAAAGAAGATGGACCCAGAGTTTTTTCAGTGGGTCCACTACAGAACAAGATGAAATGGTCAAATTTTGAAACAAAGAAAATGGCTTCTGAACATAGGTGGGTACTGTTTTTATTGTGAGTATGGTCAAATTTTGGAAGAGGTTGTTCAGACAGGTTGTAAAATCTTGATCCCTATACATATCCAAAACCCAAACAGACATAAACCTGAGCACACCTTGATTTGACCAGTGGGTTTGGATTAAGCAATCCCCAGAGATTCCTTCCAAACTCAACCATTGTGTGAATCTAGGACTACAGTCTATTAGTAAAAGCAAATCTGTGCTTAAGAAATTTCATTAAAAACACACACACACAAAATCCAAGTACCTAGAATAAAAATATTAACAAACCCTTAATTAATGTTTTTCTTTCTAATGATGTTACTGTTGGGATATGTACCACAATTTAGACACTATTTTGGTTCCCATAGAACAGAAATAACAAATTAGGCCATCTGACACCAGATAATAAATCTGAAAAGAAAGTCAACAGCATGTGGGATGAACTATGTCAATAATGCTGAGCTATTTTTTTTCTCCTTAGGGGAAAAAGGTTACACAAGACTTACCTATCCAAACCAAATAACAGTGAGAGAAATGGCAAAAATATACAGATTTATTTTTCAGACAAAAATTTATATACATCTTATGAGTGTGTAAGACTGCTGTATCTTGTGCTTAATAAAACTGCAGTATTAGGATGAAAAATATCCAAACATTTGTAATTATCCAGGTAAGTTTGATTGAAATGATAATTAAAAACTCATAGATCTAATCAAGGTCTTCATTTCAGATGAAATATCAAACCTTAGTTCTGTCCACAGACAACAAAAGAATGGTACTCTGACACATTTTTCCAGTCATGCATTTTTTCTGTTTCCCAAATGCCAAGAATGCTCAATATGCTCAAAACATGATATTTTGCAAATTTACAAGGCTCTGATCTTTGTGTTTTGGATCAGACATCAAACCAGCATTTAGATGGAGCATTAGCCATTTTCCTAAGAAATCATAAGCATTTATTATGTATACTCACCATCCTGGGAATGGAGACTGGTCTGTTTTGGAGTAAATTTGTGTTTCATATACATATAGCTTTGCAAGCTTAGCATGCTAAAAGAGCATGCTATTATTTCTTTGCAACAAAGTAAGCATAAATACTCCAGAGGAAGCCCAAAGTGAGAATGTTTACTGAGCTCAATATTCTGTTTTATTTAATTACAGATTAACAGAATCACAAAATTGCTAAGGTAGGCATCTATGTAGGTCACCTTACCAAACTGGCCTACACAAGCAGGATCATATAGAGCTGGTCACTCAACACCAAATCCAGATGGCTTTTGAACACCTTCAAAGATAGACACTCCATAACCTTCCTGAACAGTCTGTTTCAGTGCTTTACTGCCCTAACAGTATTTTTTTTCTTATTTTTATTGGAATTTTATGAAATTTACTGAAATTTCTTTACGACCACCCATCAGGTATTTAAATACATTGAAAAGATTCCCCTCAACCCTCTCTTTTCCAATATAAACAAGTCCAGCTCTCTCAGCCTATTCCTATATGCTTCAAATCCTTAATCATCATATCTGGAGTATGAGAGATTTGCTCTACATTTATACCTACTAAGCTAAAGATAAAACACTTTTGCTCATGTTTCCACATACTAAAACAATTAATGTAGGAATCAAAGAGGTGGCATGCTCTCACTACCACCACTGTCACTGAACACATTACAAAGGCTGAGAGAACTTTCTCTGTTTGAAATAACAGATAGACCCACCTACTCTGAGAAGTTAATTTCAGGACATTTATCTCAGGATGGTCAGATAATTACATCTAATGAGAATGATGTATCTAACTGTAATGGGGCTTGATATTTCAGGTGGACTTCTTTTTTAGGGTTTTTAGGGTTCCTGGTGTTTAGTTCTTCATAGTTTTCTCCTCTGCTTGCTAGAAGAGCTAAATACTCACTCTACTCACACACTACAAGGAATAAAATTTCTACCATAAGAATCTGAATTCTGCTTTAGGGTTGAGATGAAGTTAAATGCTGCATTAACCAGTTAACAAATAATAAGTCCTTTTGGCTGAGACTTCCAGCACTCTTAGAGTCTAAAATATCTGAAGAAAAATGTGAAGTGACCATTCTACTGAAAAGATAAACAATTCACCAACAGGTGAATTTGCAGAAAATAAACAAGTATATTTACCATACTGCGTGTTTAAAAGAAACCAACACAACCCCTCACACCAAGAAAGACTTAAATGACATGTTACTACCTATAAATACTGACTGAGACTGTCAATTTATTTGGGATAAATAAGATTCAATTTTCTTTACAGCCCATATTCAATATCTTCAGTGAAAAAATGCATTTTTATACAAGTTCTTTATCAACCTATATTCCTATTTACTAGGGAAGTATTTTATTAATCTCTTTGCAAAAGTCAGTAATTTCAATAGGAAGAGTATATTAAGTTCAAAAGAATAAGCTTTCTTTAGTATGAGAACAAAGCCTTCATCCTCACAGACTTAGAGATACTCACTAGAGATCTATGCATTTGCTTCAGCATTTTGTTTGACAAAAACATTCTTCATTATTTGCATTAGATTCACTTAAAACTTTCAGCATACTTCTCCTTTATCTTTCAGCTACTTTTATGTTTCCATTAGCTTTATACATTCTTATTTGGGATAGAGAATGGGAAGCAAAACAGTTATGGGATGACACCCAACAATAAGCTAAGCTGGGTCTTACATTTTTTCAGATAATCTCTTTATCTCTCACATACAGCAGCTACACTAGACTCCGATGCAGCTTTTACCTTGTGCTGAACAAGATGCTTAAAGTTCTGAGACTCAATGAAACTTGCTATGAAGGAGAAGCACCAGATTTTTACAGAAAATGTTCAAGGTATAAAATGGAAAATTATTTTGAAGAAAACTGAACCACCAGCACTTAGGAAAAGCTTTTAAAAATATTTTTAAAAAACAAAAAACTTTATTTTCCCTTATTTCTCATTTCTCATTTCACCTGTGATTAAAGGTGAAAAATCAGAACTACATACAGCAGCCAATATGATTTTGACAATTTGTATAAAATAACAACTACTAAAATTATTATTGTTAGATTTAATTTAACTTGACAAATATTTGTGGTGGTTTAGGACCAACTATTAATTAAACTCAGTGTAAACTAAGCTCTGTCCCTTCCTGCAACCAGGACATTAACCACCTGTCACGATCCGCCAATGCAGGGCAGGGGTAGGGATGGTTTGTTTGATCTTAGAGGTGCAAACAGGCAAATAGCAGGGGACAAAATCAGTTTATTCACAGCAATGCATTTTCAGTAAATGCCAACAACTTAGTTGCAATAGAGCGGAGAGATATAGGAAAGAAAGTATAGAGAGAAAAAGAGGGGAGTTGGGAAATAGCTGCCAACAGACGAGACGGGTGTCCTCGTGGTCCAGCCAATAGACGGGTCTTCATCCATGGGGAGATCTCAGGGGTCTTCTCCAGAGGGTCACTTTTTTTAATCCTCTTTCAAAGCGAGTGGCTTCTGGCCAAGAAGTGGGAAGATTTATGGACCATAGTGAGGTGCTCTGAGAGGCAGGTGCAAATGTGCAGTACATGCAGGCTTCAGTTGGTACCATGACAGCACAGTCCAGTGAGCACAACACACCTGCACACAGTCACTTGGCAAGCATCCACCTCGGCCAGGCCAGAAAACTCCTGTCCAAAACCAACCTGGGTGGGGGTCCTTCGGGTCCTCTTGAAATGGTCATGAGGCAAAAATGAGGG
Source organism: Toxostoma redivivum (assembly GCA_013397375.1). Taxonomy (NCBI): domain Eukaryota; kingdom Metazoa; phylum Chordata; class Aves; order Passeriformes; family Mimidae; genus Toxostoma; species Toxostoma redivivum. The sequence goes on from VXBI01005641.1 coordinate 67,768, forward strand.
AAATTTCAGACCGACTCTTACACCACCCCTTATATTTTACTATTTATGTCATGCCCAGATCATATACCTTCTAACTACTTACATAGCCATAGCCATAGACAGACATAGACATGAACAGACATAGGCATAGTGTAAGAGTCGGTCTGGAGTTTCCCTCATATATACCTCATGACCGTCACGAGGATAGAGGCTCTCCCAAGGACCCCCACCTGCTTCTGGACAGGAGTTCTGGCCTGGTTGAGGTGGATGCTGGCCAAGGGACTGTTTGCTGACGTACTATGCTCACCGTGGCCAAACGATCCAGCAGCTGTCTACGGTACAGTGCCTTCGAACAGGTACTACGCCTACGGCTGCTTCTCAGAGCGCCACTGCATGTTCTGTCTCGGAGCACCTCACAATGGCCCATAAAGCTCCCCACCTCTTGGCCAAACGCCACTCTCTTTGGAAAGGACTATAGGAAAGCGATCCTCTGGAAAAGCCTTTGAGATCTCCCCACAGCAGACGTGTCTATTGGCTGGGGCTGCGAGGACACCGGAGTCTATCGGACCAGACCACAAGGACATCTGTCTTGGTGGTAGCTATTCCCCATTTCCCCTTTTCTCTCTCTCTCTCTCTCTCTTTACTTTGTCTCCTTTAACTCTCTCTCTATAGCAAAACTGAGTTGCTGGCACTCAATAAAAGTGCATTTTGCTTTGAATAACTGATTTGTCCCCTGTTGTTTGCCTTTTTGAACCTCTGAGATTGAAACGAACCATCACGACAACTCCTGCCTGTATTAACAGTGGATCATGACACGTAGCCATCACCAAAATCACATAGCCATAGCCAGACATATAGACATATAGACAGACATAGACATAACCATAGCCATAGCCACATAGCCATAGCCATAGACAGACATAGCCATAACTTTAACCATAGCCATAGGCAGACATAGCCATAGTCATAGACAAAGCCACAGCCATAGCTATAACCAGAGCCATAGACAGACATAGCCATAACTATAACCATAGCCATAGACAGACATAGCCATAGAGCCATAACCATAGCCATGGCCATAGCCATAACTATAACCATAGCCATAGACAGACATAGCCATAGAGCCATAACCATAGCCATAGCCATAACTATAACCATAGCCATAGACAAAGCCATAGCCATAACCATAGCCATAGACACAGCCATAGCCATGGCAATAGCCATAACCATAGCCATAGACACAGCCATAGTCACAGACAAAGCCATAGCCATAGCCATATATGTGAGGCACAGGGTAGAAGTGCAATCATCCAGGGGTTGTTTTCCCCATTATAAGTAAATAGCACTTGCCTTCGCAGTTTGCAGCAGTGTAATGTAACCAATCTGCCAGGCCTCCCCATATTTATATTTTGACCATTGCTCCTCATAACACAGGGACTTTACCCATTTGTACCTGCTTGTCATGGCACATGTTTCACGACTGTGGATAAACATATATTCCTCTAGATAGTCCAAATCCACCAAAGCAAGTCATATTCTATGATTCTGTATGAATGATCGAACCTCTTTAGTGACTTGGTTTATTGATATCATACTCTCTCTTTCCTAATGGTGGATAATCTATTGTACACGAGGCAGTATTATAACTTTTAGGAAAATGTTGAAAATTTAGTAGAAGAGAGGAATCAAACTGAAATTCAGTGAAATTTGTGGAGTTTTTCTTCTTCATGGTAGAAGAAAAAGTCAGAGTGCAATGGATTGTAAAAGCTTGAGTTATTACTTTGAACAATTTAATTTCTGAAAGGCACTGCAGTGTTTTAAGAATCACTTAAAATAATTTTTAAAATAATTTAAGAATTCCTCTATAATTTACTTTGATTAACACTCATTACTTCTTTAGATGCTATCACTGAATTGCTACCATTACTATTGAACTAAAACACGGATTAGCATATTTCACTTTATTATAGTAAAACTGTAACATAACAATTTAAAGAATTGAGCATTTTAATTTAGTCTCTTTAAACATACTCATGTGGTTATGCTCATGCAGATTTTTAAAAAAATTGTATTTAATTTATACATAATTTCTTACGCACAAAAACACCCCAGAAAACACAGTTCTTCTGTTTTACTAAAAATCTTTTCTAGTCCACAATTCTACAAGATGAAGCTGGAAAATATGCTAGGTGCTTTCAAATTTTTAGAGATACAGATATCTTATTCAAATTGGACATTTAAGTCACCTTCAGTTTTGGAATTCATAATGCCACATAACCCATTGCTCAGTTGTTTACATAATGTTATCATGAGCAAATCTCCCACAGAAATGGTTAGTTTTCATTACGGAAGTTCTCAAGCTAGGTCTAGAAAATCTCACTAGAAATACACTAGAAATCCAGTAACTGTGTCTATGGCCTGCAGTTGTTCAGTTTCCACTCAAAGCAGAGGTATACATTGTGGGAGGGAGCTATTTTACATCATAATTTAGAGTCACTTGAATGAAATTGTGCCCTACCATTATCTCATCAGTAAAACCATGTCAATGTTTCAGATATTCTCACATTATAATTTACTTTTAACTTTGCAGAGTTTTGAAATCATGTCTGTGCCTGATATTATATTATGTGTTATGAAAAAGTAACAAAAATACAAAAAATATTCTAGCCATTAGTTTAAAATACATGTGTACAAAATCAGGAAAGTCATAAAAAATGTGTAAATAAAACATAACTTGTTTCCTGTAGATTTTAGACATAACACATCACTCCTCAGCTTTGAGATATAATTTTCCATACATAGATTTTTAGAAAAAAAAATTTGGTCCATAACTTCAGTAGCCTCTCTTCTAGCTGTAAAATGTGCCTTCTTTCATTATCTCCTGTTTAGCCTTGATTTGGCTAATAGCATATATCAATACAATACATCTGCAGTGATAAAAGCCCATTAGCCACCAGAAGAGACGGAAGAGATACAATTATTACTAATTATATAAATGCCACCTAGAATTTCTAAGCATTGTACACTTTCTAAATGAGCAGTTTGAATTAATCTCTAGTTTATAAAAATATTGAATTTTACTCTGAGCTGTGATTGCATCCCTGATTTTTCAATTAATAATATTTGGTCTCTAGATTTCTATAAAAAAGGGAGGGTGGTGGGGAAAGAGATCTGAGGCTTCCAAAACCAGTTCAAAGTTGTGTGGCTGATGCTAATATTAGGATTTTCATTTTGCTTTTGGATTATTTTGTCTGTGCCATTGAATGTCAACAAGAGGCTTCTTAGGGTAGAATAAAACTATGCTCATACTCATGTGAACAAATACACAAGTACTGTTCTAAGACACCTGTGTACTATCCTTTCTTTTTTACATGGTGAGACAAAAATTAGTTGAGAGCATTAACCTCAGCAATGAGGCAAAGAAGAATAAACTAAAGGACAATTGAGGGAAAAAATGTCCAAGGAAACAACAAAGTAAATTAAGGCATCTGTGCAGAGAAAAGAACACACACACTATGAATGAGAAGTGCATTTTGAAGGTAATTATCTAACATAAGGCATGCGGCAGGAGTCTAAAGTTGAGCAAGAGCATAAAGTATGTGTTATGAGATTGTCACTACCCATTATGTATAACGACACAACACATATAACATTCAATATAAAAGAAATATTCGTATGGTAAAACCATTTAATTGTGAGCTGTTGCTTTTCTCCCTACATAAAAGGATCAATTTTTTTTTGTCCTTTTGATTACCAGTAATTTTCCTTATGATTGAGGAAAATGTGTTTCATATGTTGTTTATTACAATTATTAGCCCAGAATAATCCAAACATAAGGAAAATAATAGCCTTGATGTCCCTACTACTGACATAGTAACTGTTTAAAATTGATCTGCAGTAGAAGCAGAGAACAATGGCCAAAGTTCAGAAAAACGGATTCTTACAATACAGGCTTTTAAGAATTTTGCCATGCTAATAAGAATTTTCAGAGATACAGTAACAGGAATCTGTCTTATGGCCAAATAAAGTGCTGTTCATAGCATCCCTGGAACAGCAATATTGGTGATTCCTTTTCTCTTTTCAAAAATTCACACAAATATCTAAATCACTAGCAATCAATTTGCTGCAAGCACATTACTAACAAAACCAGCATCTAATCTCTTGCTTAGCCCAATGATTTAGGTATGTTAATTTTCCTTATTTTGCAAATCATTATTTTCACAAATCACTTCTCACGGCTGGAAATGACTGATTTGTAAGGTATATATAAACTGGAATAATATACTTTTGCCATATTCTGAAATATTTATTAATAAATTTATAAAACATGTAGTAGCTCATCATCAGTATCTTTCTGTTTTTCTCTTTGCTATATAAACCTAGAGGGAAGGATTTAATAGCAGGATCTGATCATAAATTGTCCTAATCCTAAATGAACATATCCTCTCCAAATATCTACAAAACCTAGATAGGTTCTTTAGGTCTCATCCAGCTTTTACAGAACAGCTTCTTAAAAATTCTTTGTATAGACAGACATTCTACCTGACTGTTTGTACAACTAGCACTATGTACAAAAGTGTCTGCAGAAGGTGACTGCAGTGGTGAGCAGATGATTTCAGCTGGTCTATCCTTATGAGAAAAACAAGTTAAAATGGATGATAACTATCTTACTGTTAGGCTCATTTTTCAGGCTGACCGTCATCCTGTCCTGTTAAGAATAATAAATTTTATTGCCTTTTTTCAAGATTATACCTAACAAATATGATGACTGTTTTTATTTTCTTGAATTGTTTTAGGCTCTGAAATCTCATTTAGGTTATTTTATGTCACATACCTTGGTATTTGGTATGCCTACACTTTTTTATTGCTGGAATATTTTAATAATTATAATATTGTAAGGCCCATTATTGAAGGTGCTGTGCAAAGATAGTAAAAAGTCGCCTTCCAAATTTCTGACACAGGAAAAAAACGTTAGAGGTCCTGAACATGCTGGTTAGGAGAAAGTAAAAAAAGCTATTACAACAGACATAATTAGATAAACCAGAGGCAGAAATGAGTGGTTGTTGTTTATCACATATTTTTTACATCAAATTATGTTGATTCATTAAACCTGGAATTGCTATCAGAACAGATAGATTTAGACCAATACAGAAACTCAATAATTTTTATTTAGAAATAACTGAATTAAAATTATAGTAATTAAACATTTCCATAACATTTTGATGTACAAGACATATAAAAAGTGACTATATTTTTCCACCTAGCATTGCTCAGTGCCAATGACCATAGTTCATTTTGTGCATGTAACTTATTTGGCTGAATATTCTGCTTTTGTAATTGAAAAGGTATCTGAAGCAGAAGAGGGTTGTCACAGGGATAAGATATTAAAGGTAAAGAAACCCAGGATAAGATTAAGGTCAGCTTCATTTGCCAGAGTGGTTCACAGAAATGTCCTTTCTGTATGATCAGATGAAAAGGGTACAGGTCAAATGTGTATGCCTCTGAAAGTAAAAAGAAATAGTCATGGAATGGATGTACTTAGTGTCAATTGTCTATTTTTCACTGTGTAAATAGGCAGGCAGCACTGTTCAATGTGGAAGGTGATTCTGGTACTGCTTTTTTTAACACAATACTTTTATACAATGTAGGCAGTTTTAGACCAAAGGAAAAGACATACTGTCTGTTACTACTGCCACTGTATTTCAAAGTCATGGTCATAGTCTGAAAATAAAAAATTAGAGACTAGTTCAGTCAATATTTACTTCCATAATTTTGTAATTTTAAAAATTTCATTAAGAGATCACATGTCTAAAAGTTATTTGATACTTTGAAAGCCTTCTTGGCTTTTTATAACTTTCATAGTCATGTAACTTAAATAATCAGATATAACCAGTTCTGTCTTGAAGGATCATACAAATTTCCAAATAAAAATATCTAACAAGAAAAGGAGATAAGAGACAAGGGTAAATTTTTAGCATATGAGGAGCAGCGGAGGGATCTGGGATTGTTTGGCCTCGGGAGAAGGAGGCTCAGAGAAAACCTGATCACTCCCTACAACTGCATGAAAGGAGGCTGCAGCCAGGTGGGAGTCATCCTTTTCTCCCAGGCAACAAGTTAGAGGGCAAGAAGACAGCCTCAAGCTGCACCCAGGGAGGTTCAGGTTAAACATCAGGAGGAATTTCCTCATGGAAAGTTTTGTTAAACACTGGAATGGACTGCCCAGGGAGGTGATGGGGTTGCCATCCATAGAGGTGCTCAAGAAACAACTGGATGTGGCACTTAGTGCCGAGGTCTAGTTGCCAAAGTCATGATCAATCAAAAGTTGGACTTGATGTCAGAGATCTATTACAAACTAAATGATTCTGTGATTCTTCTTGGCAACTACAGACAGAAAAACCTTCAAAGAGAGATTATCAGGAATAGTAAGAAAAAGGTACTGAAAAAATAAAACCAAGACAATCCAAAAAAATTTACCAAAGGCAAATTGTTTCTTATTTAAAAGTAGCTTGAATATCACTATCTGACCCCTTATCAGCTGCAATACACAAATAAGACCTATGAAGTCATAAAACTATGCCATCTTAAAAAGCAGAGAACAAGAGAGAAATTGTCTTCATTTATTTCCATTTGCAATGGACAAACTGCTAGCTCTTCCAACTGGTAGATACCCTCAACTAGGAAAATAGTATCAGTTGAAGTGATCAAACAGTGAAAGTTCCAGAGGATTGAGAAAGACATCGTGGTGCATGCTTAGGAAAGTGAAAGCCCTGGCAATGTATGACTACTTTCTTACATTATAAATTAAATCAAGGTTCACGTTAAAGCTTGTCAAAGGTCATATCAAGGAAAATAACAATTTCAAATATTTCGAGAAATTGGTTAAAATGAAGTAAGTGGAGTTGGAATATTTATAATATTCAGCTGGCAAAAAAGAATCTGACAGAGAGCTGTCATACCATCTGTTGTCCTGTACAATGTCTTTCAACAATTCAGCACAGAATCTGTCTTATTCTTGTCTCCAATGCTATTATCCAAAGAAATTGAGTGTCATGAAAAATTCTAGTATAATGTCAGTGTCCCAAAAAAGGAATCCATTAATAGCTCTTCTGAAGAATTTCCAAAAATCATTCTAGTCCAAAAACAATAAGGTATTTCAGAGTACCATACAGAGGATGCAACTATTCTTAGATCTTCATAAGATGAAGAAAACAGTCCACTTGGACACCTGAAAATTTCCTTCTAAATCAGTGGTGATGATGTTTTAAAAAGCCATCCCAAACCCTGGCCTTGCTATACAGTCATAGAAATCTGTATGAACTTTTAAGTCTTCAACATTTCAGGGCAAAAGAACATGGAGACGAGCAACACAACATCTTGCTAGCAAAAATAGTAACATAATAGGTTTTTTTCATACTAAAACAGTAAAGAATCTTTCTACAGTATCACTGTGGCAATGTCTGACTTTTCTGATTAGGGATAAAATACTTTATCTGAATTTATCTGAATACTTTATCTTTATAAGAAAAATTATTTTATTACTCAATTTTAGTATTCAAAACCACCTTATATCCATTCCTTCATGTATCAGCATTGCCCTTTGAGTCATTCATATTGATGAAAACTGGAATTATATTGATACATGAATATTCTCTTTTTATTACTTCTAGGCATTTTGTAGAAGGTTTGATCTGTGCTTATTCTGAATGCTAAAAAACCACCCAGAACCTTGAATCCTATGATCTGTGATACTTCCAAACTAAACTTCTGGTACTAAAACATTTTATTTTCCTGACTGTATGATCAAAAAACCTTGAGGTGTGCCTCGCATGCCATCTTCCTTTCAAAGACTTTCTTATTAAATGAAACATAGAGTTCTTAGTTTCACTTGTGATATATTTTTTTCTTAAATCATGTAACATAAATTTATACTGGGTTTCTTTTCTCAATCAGTCAATCAGTGTCATCAATTATGAGGACAGCTGTAGAGAATTCTATTTAGGAATGTCTCTTTGAAGTTCAGATAAATTTTCTTATTTTATAAAGGTAAATAATTGGTGAGATAAAGGAAAGAAATCAATATAAGATTTATTTTTTTCTCAATTCCCTTTTAGTAGATAATACCAAATACCGATATTTATCTATCTGTGTTTTCATATGCAGACAAAGGACTTCTGACAGAAATACAGCATGTGAGAAAGATGAATGAAATATTTTAAAGTCCTCTCTCCTCACTCGAATAATTTAAAATATTGGCAAGTTTGAGCACAAAGACTAAAAAAATAGATGAGCAACATTTTTAACTTCAGAATATCAAACATAATGCAACATCTAGTTTGAACTATTAAGTTAGAATTTCTCTAACACAGAAGAGTACTTGGAAACACACAAAATGGAACACTTGCAAATACTTTTAAAGTAGAAATACATGTGTTGAAAATTCAAAGTTCACCTAAAAGTGCATTAAAGAAAATATTCCATTAACATCAGCATCTTTGCCTTAGCGCAATAAATTCCTTGAACAGGTAACAGTTACTTAAATTACTGACTTGTGACATGAATTGCAGAATTCTCAAGGAGGAAAGAAATAATTCTGAAATCATCCTTGCTTTAGGGTTGTTTCTTTTTTATAAACTATATTCCTTAATAGACTCATTAATGTAATTTAACTTAAAACATAAAACTCAATCCTACCTGCTTTATTAGTAGTAACATTAATTTACATAGTACCATTCACATTATGAAATGTATGTATATAAATGACATACCATTCATTACCGAGTGTAAAGGTAATAAAATTGTTATAAGTTCATATTGTCCAATGTTTAATTTGCCAATTTCACCATAACAAGTTGAACTGCTAGTGCTGTTTATAGTGTCAAATTCAAAATTAACTTAGTACTTACACATCTTATCAAAATACTTTAAAAATACATTAAAATCAAGTTTATAGTAAATATGCCATGAAAAAATTATTTTGAGGTTGTTCTCACTTTTGTGATTATTCTGATAAAAAATAGAGATTATAGAAATTGTATATCCTTTTGATTGTCTTCTATAGCACCACTTTATTAGGAGTTAAATTCAATACAATAGTTTGTTACAAAATTTCTCAGGTAAACTTCTCTATTTGACTGTATTTTTCAATTTTTTTCCCCCTATGCACTTGCTGTTTTATTTCACATCACTTCTTTTGACATTTAAAGCTTAAATTATGAAAGTTAAAGAACATGGGAACTTGAGGAACAGGTTTGAAACTTAAACATTGCTTCATGCTTTCAAAGATCCCCATAACTACAACTCTAGAAACCCAATGGAAAAAACCACCCATGCCTAAAATTTTTCTACCAACAGAAATTATCTGAAATGTTATTATTGTCTTATTAGGGTTACAAAATCAAACAACTTCGATGGAAATAAAAAGATTAAGAAGATTTACACAGGCCATTTTTTGCAGGAAAGTAAATTAGAAATAAATAGTTGTTGTTTGGGTTTTTTTGAGGCATTGTAAAAGAAAGATATTTTTACAGACATGAGTGTTGAGAATTATGTCTTTGTATGTGTTTTCTGTCTTTTGCTAAAAACTAATTTTTAAAAAGTCATGAAAATAAAATTCCTATTCAAACATTTAGGGAAAATGTCATCCTAACTAAAAAATTTTTCCTTTTCTTAAGTGCAAGTAGGTGAAAATTGAGCTGAAATATTGAGTGAGCCTGTGATGGATGGAGAGCTGAAGTGTAATTTTGTCTTTGAGATGTTTGTTGTGCAAATTATTGAGCTAGTCTGAATAAAAACTCCAAGGAAAAATACACATGGAAAAATGTGAGAGCACTACTTCTCAGAAAATTTTTAATGTCTGTTAAATGACAAATAGTCTTCTTGTAGCAAAGTTGGTGAAGGGTCTGGAGCCCAAGTCTTATGAGGAGTGGCTGAGGAACCAAAAGTTGTTTAATTTGGAGAAAAGGAGACTGAGGTGAGAGCCTTATCCCTCTCTACAATCACCTGAAAGCAGGTTGTAGATGGGTGGGAGTCAATCTCTTCTCCTAAGTAACAAGAAACACAATGTGAGGGAACAACCTCAAGTTGCACCAGGAGAATCTGAGACTGGATATTAGTAAAAATTTCTTCACTGAAAGGACAAGGATTGGACCAGGCTGCCCAGGGAAAGTGGGTAGCTAAAAAGGTTAGGAGATGCACAGATGTGGTGCTTAGGGAAATGGTTTAGTGGTGGACTTGGCAGTGTCAGGTGAACAGATGGACTTGATGTTCTTAAAAGTCTTTTCCAGCCTAAATAACTCCATGATTCTATGAACTCAAAACCACTATATGGACTAGATACACCATAAGAGAAGGCACCTGCAAAACTAACACTCAGTCTTGGTGATATTATGAACAAGGCGTAAGCAAAATGTAACCATGATGTATAACAGAGAAACAAATTATTACATTGGTCAGAACAAAATTACAATAGTATGTCAGTTGACAATTTTAATTCAGGATACAGGACTGGATTAGATGGCAACTCGAATTCCTTTCATTGCTGTTAAAATACTGATCAAAGCCAGGAGATGCCTTCCTGATACTCAATAGTTAGAGAGCCAATAAGGCCCTTAACAGCAAACACATAGGAGGAGAGGGTGGATATTTTGGATATAGTACCATATAGGAAGTGATGAGGTGGCAAAACTTTATGTGATTATTGCAAAAGTAAAATGCATTTTCATCCTAAGATATCTGGGCTTTACTCTATGCTATCAGCTAAGGAATCCTGGTAAGAGAAACTCTACATATTTGAGCTCAGATACAATGAGCGAGGGTGGGAGAGCTACAATTAAGCAACTGCCCAAAGCCTAGCAGCTAGGAGAGAAAAGAGATTATGAAAAATACAATAGTGCTGGGATGCAACTGAAACAATGAAGATTAAATTTCATAATATAGCTGGAATTCATTAACAAATGTTATAGAAAGAGAATGACAGCTATACAAGGGAAGTCAGTGGTGGGAAGATCTGGAAATATAAAGGACAACAGGAAAAAGAGAAGAAAAAAAGAGCTGGGATTTGATTATTAAGAAAAGTAATGATTCATAAGATAGAAAAATAAATGAGAAAATGGAAACAATACTAATGGTACCTATGATAATTTTAAAGATTAGCTTTTATACTGGTTGGAGGACAGATTAGAAATGCTACCAGACAGCTGTGAAGGAGAACTGTATTATACTTAAAGCAGCACAAAAGCAGTGCAGGCTCACCAAGGCAGAATAAAATATCTTCTGAAATTCTTTAAAGGAATAATCAGCACAGTTTTCCAGCAGTGAAGTTGTACAACAAATACAGACTCAGAGTTAAAGAGAACTTGGAAAAAGAAGAGTATAAGAAAGACAACACTTACACACAATAACTAGGATTGTAATAATAAAAAAAAATATTGCATACAGCCTTATCTTTGAATTATAACATCGCATTTATTTGCTTTCTTGGGTTCAGTGACTCTAGTGGCACATTTTTACCTACCTGAACAATAGCTGAAATTCCCAAGGTGATTTCAAATACCTCTTATTACAATGGTGACATAGAATCAAAATTTGTACCTCAAAATACCACAGCTACCAGGGTATGGTTTGAAGTAATATTTTTCCTCTACAGGAAAACAGTAAAACCTATGTGTCGTTTAAATTAAGAATTTATTACCTGATTTTCTCAAACTGTCCACAGAGGGGGTCTGTACATATTTTTAATTATGTTGAATTACTATGCCAAACAAAGATCACTTTTTCACTGTTTGGACCCTTCATATCCAAGGCAGGAGCGCTATAGGGTCATCAAAATGTTGTACGCAACAATATCCATGCAAAGACCTGTGATTTTGTTTATGCCTTTTATCTCACTCACTTTAGAGCTGGCCTCGTGAACCAAAGGTCTATTATTGCATGTGTAGAAGAATAAAGAGGTTGTGGAGGTAGCAGAAACACAGAGCTTCTACAAAGCTTTTTGATCTAAAATATGATTACCTGATCTTCTCATACTGTCCAACAGTGAAATTGCTAAACAAAACAGTTTTTCCTAATTTTCAGTTCTCAAATGCTGCTTTCCATTTAGTACTGATTTTATCTCATTTACGAGTCTCACCCTTACAAGGATTTTTTTAAAAACAATATACCAAATTCCTCTGTTTTAAACTTTGTCCTATATATAGAACTGGGTATGCTCAGTCATTAACCAACTGTGAAGACATAGGGACAAAAATTAGTTATGCCAGATTGCATTTAGGATTCTGCACTTTTTACAGAAATGGTAAGCACAAACTCTTGAGTTACAGGGTTTTTTGCATGAAATAGATAAACCATGTTGACTGGAACTCTGTGAAAAACATTTCTCCCTAACACGTGCCAGGTTTCAAGATGAAGGAGTTTTACAGACTGGTTATGAATTTCTATAAAGGAGGCTTTTAACATGGGCATCCTGGCATACTTAAGGCTAGCAGAGCTGGTTGAACCTGCTATACTATGGTTTTAAATTAAAATTATATTACTTGATCTTACTAGAGATGAATCAACTAGGCATATACAATAGCATGGGCACATTTGGGGTATTAGTCAGAAATACAGAAGTTGTAAACTGATTGTATTTATTGAGAATTATGAAAAATGGGAATACTGCTGTGTCTTTGTATACCTATTGCAACTTATATTACAATTATTAACCAATTACTGTCACTTAATATAAAGTGTTACTTCAGGGATACAACACAATAACTTTGTTTTCATTAAAATTTTTCATCATGTACTTTAAAAGTAACTCCTGTGAGAAATTCAGGCTGCTAAATTAAGTAAATTGATTAAGAGATTATTTAATATGACCTCTTAAAACTTTTGTAAAAGAATTATTCGGTTAGAAACCACTAATATATGAAACAACTTAAATTCACTTCTTTCTGATTTGTTTTAATATTTTGACTCACAATAGATTAGTCATTAGCAATTAACTAGAATGGTTTTCTTCATTTCGTCATCAAATTGGTACAGTGAAGTGGATTTAAAGGATTCACAGATACAATTTGTAATCCTATGAAAATATGCTTCAACTTTGCCACAGTTACACAGTTTACTCTTCATTTACAAATCTTAAACCTTCTTAAGTCTCCAAAGCAATCTCATAAGCCAGGCCTAGGGGTACACTTCTCTATACATTCATTATGGTGATCCAGTAAAACTGACTGCCTTTGTAGATATTTGGCCAGTCTATGACCAGATGAAACAATCCTCTTAAAGTGATTTTAACAGTAAGAACAGCATACTTGCTACAGGTTTTAAAACTATCAAGCATTCCATATATCTCTATCTTACCTCAAGGCTTAATCTCCACTGATATTGATGCTGAAACGCCCGCACCTCAGTCTGTTTCTCTTCAGCAATACTCTCCTTTCACTTTTGATACTACTATTCTGAGTGGTTCTTTGACCTATGTTAGAGAACCTTCTCCTATCCTTATTTATGCTTAAATCACAAATGCTTTCTGAAGGGTTATTTATCAGTTTATAACTTTTTTTCTGGCAGCTTCCTATTAAACTTGCGCGATTTATTTACATGGTAAAACATCTCAGTCATCAGATAAATTAGCATTGCAAATCTGCTACAAACTACTGGATAAGCCAGTTTTTAAACATTGCAATTAAAGTAAATAAAAAGTGCAATTTGTCAATGCTGCATTAGTACTGAGTTAGTTTTGTGCAGTAAATCCTACCACTCAAACAAAAATTGTTCAATTTTGAAGTAAGAAAGACCAAGGATACAGAACATCACTTAAACAGAAACACTTTGGGTTTCTGGATGTGTAGTCTTCTTTTTCCGGTTGTCTTCTTATTTGGAAACAATCCTACCTAAACTGCTACTTTTGTGGCTAAAAATAGCATTTTCACTTGATAAATTTTTGAACTAATCACATTAGCTCTTTTTCCTTGGCAATGTTTCTGGAATTATATTGCATTAGGAGAAAAGCTTCAATAGATGACACTGAATATAATCCCCCAAACCAGTCCTCACTAAATCATAGTTTAACATTGTGAGCATTTTTCTGTCTTCCCTACTCACTTGCAAGTTCAGGGTTACAGGTTTGAATTCATGCTGGGAGAGCAGGGAACTAAAATTCAGTATAGGAAAAGGCTATCATAGCAGAAATGTTGAAAGACAATTGGAATTTTTTTAGGAAAAAATGGCCTTTACTGAATTTTTGCTGGATAGAAATCAGGTACTTGTTGACCAAGATGGTTTCCAAATTACAGAAAGAAGAAAGAAATAGTGGCCATAGTTCAGAGTGCTGACTAAAGCACCTAGTTAGCTAAGAAATAAAATTTTAAAAACATACCAATCATTCTCAGTTTAGTTATTGGTTTAACAAGATGAAGGCACTGGCACATGATCAGCATCAAAATCAAACATAGAAGTTTCACGTTTATGCCAAAATTCACTATTTTCTTATATCCTGGCTACTGAAACTGATAGAAATATTTTAATCAAATTCCTATGTTATTCCATATCTGGAAAACAGCAGATCAACATCTTTCTTGCACCCAAAACTTGTTACAGGCCTCCAGAAGTGATCTGACAGTGCAGTGCAGAGGAGGATAACTGCTTTCCTGGATCTCCTAGTGCTGACCTGGATGTTCTTGGTCTTTGATGCCAGGGCACAGTGCAGGCCGGTGCCCAGATTTCCATCTGCCTGCATCTCCCCAAGTTCTTCTCAGCAGTGCTGCTCAAAATCCCCAGCCTATAACATTGTAGGAGTCCCTTCCTTCACAGGTGCAAGATTTGGTATTTATCCTTGCTAAACTTCAGGAGGTTCTTGTTGGCCTATTTGCCCAGCCTCCTACACCCTTCTGAATATCAATTGATTCTTCCACTTTGGTGTCACCTGCAAATTTGATGAGGGTACACTCCATAAGCTGCTTCAGCTCAGCTCCCTGCAGTCTGACTTGAAGGGCCTTATTCACTTTCCAGACCAAGGCATAGACACTTAGATGATAAGTATTTGCAGTGAATAAACATTTTTTTATTTGTTTCTTACAGCACCTCTTGGGAGAGGTTGCTTTGTTTTATGTCTTCTTTTAAAACAGCTAAAAAAACCAAATAAAAAGTAAAATCTGAGAGTGACATTTCGATTAAGTACAAAAGCTCAGTTTCTTATTTATTTCAGTTTCTACTTGCAGCAGCAATGCTCTTATTGTCATTTTAAAAACCAAAGAAGCCATCTGCTCTCCAAATACACACAAACAAAGTAAAGCCCAAGTTTTTTAAAAGTATAAATGAAACAACAGAGATAATAATTGTTCTGCAGGTTTATAATGGTAATGAGCCTAATCCATCAGATTTAGAACATGCCTCCTATACAAAGCAGAAAAATAATATTATGAAGGGACTGTCCTTGTATTACATTCTAAGGAGACTGTATTAATTCATTAAATTCAATTTTTTCCAAGTTTCAAATAATCCTGAAAACTCTTTGCTCCCTGTTTCTACTTAATCAAACCAGGTACTTTTAAAATATACCAATGTACTCATATTTTAAATAACACTTTAAGGAGGAGCAATAATTTGAGGGTCCTTTTAATAAAGCATTTGTCAGGATTTTGTCATGGTTCTGATTATGGCTAACTGATCTACTGAGGGCATGATAAACTTATATATCCATGCACAGTTTAACATTATTCAAATGACAATAATTCCAAATCAGTTCAAATGGCAGTAGCTACTTTTTGCATGACATGTAACCAACCACATGACCTTTAAGTGTTAATCCATATTTGACCAACCATCTTAAGTCTCCTTAATTGTAATGACACTGCTCTGCCAACCATACACCATAATTTACATAAACTAAGCATTGCTACATGCAGTATAAACAATGTCTTTCATTGACTTGATTCTTCTGTTCCTGAAAGCCATGGCAAAACAATTAACTCAAGAGTGTAGGAGGTCTCAGTCCTTGATTATGAGTCTGAATTTGATTCATTTGATACATTCCTTGAGGTGTAGATCTGTTAATCTACCCTGGTTGCTTTACTGCCTCAGACTAGCTATGAAAATAAAAAAACAGAGAATTTATATTCAGAAGTACAAGCAAAGAGTGTATCCCTGCATCACTGTTATAAAACATTGCTATGGTCAGATAGTGTTGAAATGTTTGTCACCTAAAATGAAGTGTGATAAGTCACAGTCTGCCTAATAAGTTCTGACTCAGCAGTCTTGGCTTGTGATTCTTAGAATTCCTGAACTAATCCTATCAGAATTTAAAAAAAAAACAACAAACCAAACATGAAAAAGATCCACAACCAACCAACCAACTTCTTGGAAAATTAGCAGATATTTGCGAGACATTTACCTTCACAGAAGGCATAATATCCAATAGGAAAAATGCATTCAGTGGATAATTTTTCAAAGAGGCTTTAGAATCCCTCGCCTCTAGTCTTTCCCGAACTCAGCTGTGTCCTTGATCTACTTTTAACATGGTTATGATTTTTCTGGAGTAGAGCTTGCTATGTCAATTTACTGGAACAAATGGTCCTTCTGTTTCCCTGTGAGATTTCTATACCTCAAAGCAATTTGTCCCCCAACTTATTTTGAACGCTCTCATTTTTCTACTACATTGTCATTGATTTGAGTTTCACGTTTCATGAAGAACCATTTGCTTTTTCTCGTAGGAACTTATTTCTTTAGAGTTCTTTTGCAGCTTTACTCTCCTGCCACATAGTTTAAAATGTTTTCTTCTTCTCAAAGAAAAAGTAGAAAAAATTTAGGTCTTCAGCTGATAAGCTTTGGACTACCATCACACAACTGGTTTTTTACCTTCTCTACTGATGGCATTCTGCTAAATCAATATTTTACCTTATATCTTACATCATCCTGAAATGCATTTATTTCAGAATTGGAAACCATGCTGTCTCTTTTACTTCACTCAAAGTGATAATTAGATTAAAATATTATTTCTAATTAGAATATGTTAATTCTATTATTTAGAATATGTTATTAGAACATATTTTCAAAATAGTTTTAATTTTTATACACCAGAAATTGAGATGATGAGTACCTTAACCAATGGTGCACAAAGAAGAATGACCATGTCCCTAACAAACTCAAATATATTTCATTTTCATTGTCTTAATTTTACAAAAGCAAGGATTGTGATTTTCAGTCATGGATAGCAATGAAAAAAACATAATTTTCTTTGCTTAGCTAAGTACCTAATAAAGGCGTTTCAAATCAGTTGAAGAATGGGAAAAATTTTTAGTTGTTCCCACTAGATCAGCTGTATATTTTTCCTAATTTTTCATTTCCTTTACTAAAAATGTAAGTTTCATGCCACTTGTGAGCCACTCATGAGCGTATCTTCTTTTTCACTAGTGCAATTGCAGTTATGGTTTATGACATTGAAGGCCAATTGTGATTAATGAATAGGCAGCCAATAGGCCTTTGGATCCTAGTCAGAATGCTAGAAATTGAGGGAAGCAGACTAGCAGTTGTGAGAATGGGAACAGAGAAGGAGGAGATCCTGGGCTGCCTCACTCACCAATCAGCAAAAAATTGAGGTTAGATCCTCACCCCAGATGTAGCTTTCCCAGCTTGAAAACAGCATCCACTGCCCTTTCAAAAAATTTCAGATTCTGTAGACATAGTTTAGACAGAAGAAGACTGAAAATGGACAGTGCTCTGATCCCATCATTATGATAGTTTAAATTTTATAGAAGGAAGGAATTTTGAAAGCCAAAGCCCAGCATCACAAAGAAGCCAATAGTATTTATTTCAGGCTTGGAGGAGAGCAGTGAATGGCTTTCTAAAATTTACATTTTGCAAATGCAGTGTAGGATTTGGGTAAAGTCAGTGGCAATTCCATCACAGCAAAGAGGAATTTTTAATGAAAAGACATTGCAAAAGATGATTAAAGACCTGTTAGCCTAAATGCAAATGGCACCCAGCTTAATTTTCAGTGATGGCTGCACACAAACTGGAGTAATGCTGTTGTAGCAATATTACTACTGAATAGTACAAAATAATAAAAGGCCAGGGTTTGGAAGGTAAACAATTAAAACACAGATCTGACTACAGTCAGTGTTCAAAGACAGAACATGTCTGGATACATCTAAGCTAGTGTTAGACACTCTACTGAGGCACTTAAGCTAGATGCACTGCTGTCCAAGTATTCTCTGTGGCTGCTGAAGAGATGTAAATACCTTTAGAGGGCGCTTAGAAACTCTTGAGATTTAACTTTCCTTTCAGAACACCCATTTCTTTGCAGTGGAAATAGAAACAGCCTTGGGCAAGTGAGATCCTAATTTCATCACCATGATTGTCTGCCTAAAATAGGGAGATCTTTAACAGTCAAGAATTGTATTTGTTTAAAAAGTGTTTATGTAACTTAGGGAAAACAACAAAAAGCAATTTATGCTACATTGTGTTATGCACAATAGTCTTCTATTCCTGAGTCATCTCTTGAGGAGAAAATAATCAAAATATTTGAGGAAGGAAACAAAAAATGCTTTCTATATGAAGGAGTAATTCTTATCAATATGGTAAGAATGTCTTCTGTGGTGAAAGTGTAAGCTAAATAAAGTTATATTAAGTTGAGGAAAAACCAGGATGCCTACAGTAGCTGGAAGAAAAAGGGAAAGGGAAAGGGAAAGGGAAAGGGAAAGGGAAAGGGAANGGAAAGGAAAGGAAAGGAAAGGAAAGGAAAGGAAAGGAAAGGAAAGGAAAGGAAAGGAAAGGAAAGGAAAGGAAAGGAAAGGAAAGGAAAGGAAAGGAAAGGAAAGGAAAGGAAAGGAAAGGAAAGGAAAGGAAAGGAAAGGAAAGGAAAGGAAAGGAAAGGAAAGGAAAGGAAAGGAAAGGAAAGGAAAGGAAAGGAAAGGAAAGGAAAGGAAGGGAAAGGAAAGGAAAGGAAAGGAAAGGAAAGGAAAGGAAAGGAAAGGAAAGGAAAGGAAAGGAAAGGAAAGGAAAGGAAAGGAAAGGAAAGGAAAGGAAAGGAAAGGAAAGGAAAGGAAAGGAAAGGATTTTCAACTTCTCTGTAAAGTATTCAAATTTTGTCAATAAAAACAACTTTTTCTAATTCTCAAAAAGGGAATATCTTTAGGTGATTGAAAGAAAAAAAACTGTGTTCAACATATTTTTAAATATCAAAATTATTAGAAAAATGGAGCAGATTTTTTTCACATTTGTAGGATCAATGTGTGTATTGTGCTTTGGTCAGTAATTCCAATAAAAATGGAAGAATATAAATTTGTTTTGATCCTGTGGAGAAAAAAAGTCAAAACTTCTTGAAGAGTATGTAGCTGGTCCCTACATTTCTTTGGCCATTAGACTTATGGAATTGAAGGGGTGGTAAAAAAATTTAGTCCCTGAAATTGTTCCCCTCAAAAGAGTTTGCAAACAACTGACAAAGTCAGTTCTAAGATCTACAGAGAAGTGATTTTGCTCTATTGAGAAACACTGAGAATTTAACAGAACTTCAGAGAACTGCAGGTGGAAGGCATCCCTGGAGGACATCAGGTCCAACATTACCCTACCCATGCAGGGTCACATAGATTCAGCTGCCCAGGATCATAGATTATATCCAGACAGATTTTGAGTATCTCTAAGGATGGAGACCAAAAATTCCTTGGGCAACTTTGTCAATGCTTGGTCACCATCATAGTTAAAACTTCTTTCCTGATAGTCAGACAGAACCACCATGGGTTAGTTTATACAGCAAGGTAAAGTCCAGAACAAAATGATACATCTTATATATATCTATATATGTATATAGATACACACACACACACACACACATATATATTAAAAAATACGATTTCTAAAAGTCTAGCTAGAGAGGAAATAAAGGCTATTATTAGCAGAAGTATTTTCAGGTAAAGGCAAATTAGATTTATTATTGTATTAGTATTAGTAAAATAGTGAAAAGTAAAACTAGACAAGGCTGTTAGTGCACTAGTAGAACTATTCCCATGCAGTATTTCCAACTTAATACACATGTCATCAAACCAAGTATTGTTTAAATCAATTAGGTGGTGATAGAAACTTATAGAAGTATTTTTTAAAGTAATATTTAATTTATGAAATAAAAATAAAAAGAACAACCCAGAGATTTTAAATCCTTACCCAAAGTGGAGAGTATCACTTTGAAAACTGCAACAAAGTTTATCACATGTCAGAAATGCAGACCAAATGAAGCACAAAAAACACACATGGAAGAGGGAACATTGTACCTTAGAGAATAGACCTCAGAGACAGAAAATTGTTCCTCTTGGCTGGGAAAAAAACAATTGATAAAGCCTAGACTAGAATTTCCACTTCCTTAAACTAGACTTTCTATAAAATAGATTTGTAGGTAATCTGTGCTGTCAAATCCATTTCCACCAGATATGGCATAACCATCAAGATAACATTTGACAGTGGAATATAATTTCCTGTGCATTAATTGTAAGAGTTGTGTTTTAAACACAACACAGATACTGACAGAGCACCAATCTCCTTAACCAGTGTGTGGATAAAAATATCAAAGAGAAGGGCAGATTTGAAAGGGAGCAAAACATAAATCTGATGTATATTTAAGATTACAACACCATGAAAGAGTTCTGATAAAAATGAGTTGCCACCTTCTGAAAATGTGTTTGCTGTCAATTAAACAATACTATCCTGCTTCACTGATTAGGGTATGTGGATATTACCATGAACTTATATAAATTATATAAATGAAATTTATATAAATATTTATATTCATTTATATAAATGAAATTATATGAAATTATATAAATGTCTGCAATGGAAAGTTACAGATCCAGATAGGGTATTAGAATCATAGAATGGTGGAGGTTGGAAGAGATTTTTAAATGTTCCAATCCCCCATGGAAACAGACATCTTTCACAAGACAAGGTTGCTCAAAGATCTGTCCATCTTGACCTTGAACACTTCCAGAAATGTGGCATCTACAAATTCTCTGGACGATTTGTTCCAGTGTATTCAGCATAAATCTTGTCTCTTTCCGTTTAAAACCATTACCTCCTGTCCTCTCACTACAGGCCTTGGAAAACATCTTCCTCTTTCCTTTAAGTTCTCTTTTTTTATTGAAAGACTGCTATAAAATCTGCTGTCCATAATCACTTCCCTGTTTTTCATATGTTTCAACATGTCTTTCAGAGGATCTGTTCCATGATTTTACCATGCAGAGAGGTAAGACTGACTTGAAGTTTCAAATATGCTGTTTATAAAAGATCATTTTGTTCTCACATATGGCAGCAGCTAATGTAAATAATTGAAAAAGAACATGCAAGCTACTTAGTATGTGTGACTGCGGTGTTAGGGTTTTAACCCTTTAGTTGCAGCGGAGTAAAGAGACACAGTCACACGGTCATTCTCGAGATGAAAGAGAAGGCGAGAAGACAAAGTTTATTCAGAAAATTCACTGCTTAAGTAGCACGACTCGCAACAATGAGAACAGAACAAAGATGATTGGTCCAGAGAGAAGACANGCATAGTCATTCTCTATTTGTAGAAGATTAAAGTCTTGTACTATCTAGGCGCAGAAATTCAACAAAAAGTTGCTACTTTTTTGTAAAGTATAGTTGTGGAATGGATGATCTTTTTTGGTAGCTTCAGAAGTGCTTTAAAGTTTATTTATTCCATATTAGAAGTCTTGAGTGATGGCTTCTATTTTGTGCTTCATCAATGCTTGGCTGAACTTAAAACTTTCAGAATGTTCAGTGCAACTTTCAAAGGTAGTTTTGATGCAGTTTTGGATCAGAAGCTTTGATGCTTGACTGTCAGCAGAAGATTCCCTTAAAGTTAAGTCATTATCATAAAAGTTCACTAGAAAACCTTTAACAAAAATATCTTAAAAGTTTATATATATAGATATAAACATTACTATATTTTATATGTATGTGTACATTCTAGTGAATGAATTGTGTTTCTTGATACTAAGAAACTATATATAATAAATAAATATGGATATGAAGAGGAACATACACAAACACACACACATACATATATNCTCTCACTACAGGCCTTGGAAAACATCTTCCTCTTTCCTTTAAGTTCTCTTTTTTTATTGAAAGACTGCTATAAAATCTGCTGTCCATAATCACTTCCCTGTTTTTCATATGTTTCAACATGTCTTTCAGAGGATCTGTTCCATGATTTTACCATGCAGAGAGGTAAGACTGACTTGAAGTTTCAAATATGCTGTTTATAAAAGATCATTTTGTTCTCACATATGGCAGCAGCTAATGTAAATAATTGAAAAAGAACATGCAAGCTACTTAGTATGTGTGACTGCGGTGTTAGGGTTTTAACCCTTTAGTTGCAGCGGAGTAAAGAGACACAGTCACACGGTCATTCTCGAGATGAAAGAGAAGGCGAGAAGACAAAGTTTATTCAGAAAATTCACTGCTTAAGTAGCACGACTCGCAACAATGAGAACAGAACAAAGATGATTGGTCCAGAGAGAAGACATCCCATTCCCAGGGTCTGTTAACAGCAAACAGGTGTCTTTATCTTTATTATTAATTCCTCTGTGTTTTGACCAATTTATCTTTCCTGGGAAAGGCTTCTTGGCCTTCAGCTGAAAAACAGCTTATCACCCTGAGAAATGGTTCAGAGAACAGAGCTGAAAGGCTCGGGCCTGGAATAATTCCCCAGGCAGTTCTCTAAAAGGATACTACAAGTCTGAACAAAACACAAACCCAGAAACCTCTGTAAAATGTGGCGGGATTCCACTGACAGATTTATGCTTCATCTGTTTCTTTGTAATATTAATTTGTAGTTTTACATGAATGCTATATTCTGTGACAGCATAGTCATTCTCTATTTGTAGAAGATTAAAGTCTTGTACTATCTAGGCGCAGAAATTCAACAAAAAGTTGCTACTTTTTTGTAAAGTATAGTTGTGGAATGGATGATCTTTTTTGGTAGCTTCAGAAGTGCTTTAAAGTTTATTTATTCCATATTAGAAGTCTTGAGTGATGGCTTCTATTTTGTGCTTCATCAATGCTTGGCTGAACTTAAAACTTTCAGAATGTTCAGTGCAACTTTCAAAGGTAGTTTTGATGCAGTTTTGGATCAGAAGCTTTGATGCTTGACTGTCAGCAGAAGATTCCCTTAAAGTTAAGTCATTATCATAAAAGTTCACTAGAAAACCTTTAACAAAAATATCTTAAAAGTTTATATATATATATATAAACATTACTATATTTTATATGTATGTGTACATTCTAGTGAATGAATTGTGTTTCTTGATACTAAGAAACTATATATAATAAATAAATATGGATATGAAGAGGAACATACACAAACACACACACATACATATATATATGCATGTGTGAATCAGAATTTGGGTCTATATTGATAATCTTTCACACAGTGACTGCTACATAATATGAAAATATTCATCAATGTACAACATTGATCTGAAAATTTTCCATAAACTAAAAATCTTTGGTGTCAATCTTACTTTCCACTGAGAGAAAATAGTACATTCAACATTCATTGGGCATAGTAGAGGTTTTTAAGTAACATAATGTTAACAAAACCAACTCTATTCATCATTCAGTTTTAATATTTTTTTGATGATTTTATTCATGAAAATTTAATTTCAAATAATGTAGTGTGTCTGTCACTAGATTATTCTGGAATTCTCTCCGATATAGTGATGCTTAAATGACAGGACTAAGTAGCATTCCTGCCAAAATAAATAGCCAATTTGGAGAATCTAAAAAGAGTTGAAAATTGTTGTCATACCCTAAAGTATAAATGAAGAAACTGAGGATGGATTTCTAGAGTGAACTGTTACAGTTAATGGCCAGTATTGTACCTAAGTAGCTTTTGTTTCCCGGCCAAAATCCTCTTAGCAATCCACCAAATTCAATTATAGCTTATTTAACTCCAGTTAGTTTATATCTAGACATTTTTAAAGTGGATCTGAGGTGTGCAGCTGAAAGTACACAGGCAGTAGATGGTTTGGGGCAGAATTCTTTAAAATGTATACATGTTTCAAACAGCTCTAACCACTGCAACATCATGGAGCATAAAATAAATTATAGTATTGCAAAGGGAAATTATTCCTGGCCAGAAACAAGGCATCAACACTTATTTAATTGTGGTCAAGGTCTTATAAAAAAGTTACTCTGATTAAAGGAACAACAGAAAAGGAAGCATTGAAAATAAAATATTTTTGAATTAGCATGACATTTAGGTTGCAGTTATCAGGTATAACAAATGCATTTTCTAGTCTATCTACTAAAAGCATAAATGATCGTTTAGTAAAGATAGGGATTGCAAATGCAATAAAAGTAATCAAATCTCAATTATTGCAATTATTAAAAAAATAAAAAAATAAAAAACAAAATAAAACCAGAAAACCCCCAAACCACCAAAATTTAATATAAAAGGTTTTTATTTGAAGACTCACTAATGTCTGTAAATGCACACTTCCAATACCCATTGTACGATCACGTACAATTCTATATCCAACCATCATACTCTTTTTACCTTTTTACTCTATTTGCTTCTGAAAAACTTAATCCATAAATCTAATTTGATTTGTGAAACAGTATCTGCTCATTTTTAAATATCTGTTTTCTGAGAGTAGTGAAATAATCATATCATTCTACTTTGTGAGGGAGGATTGTTGAAATGTTCTTTGTGGTCAGCTAACATTTTTCAGCAAATTTGTCATTCATTGTTCACAAATTGGTCTGTAAACTCTTCATAAAATGAATCTTCTTTACTCTACCTTCAGGTCTCTCAGGATTATCAGGTAAACCTGCTCCTGACAGTGTCCTTGAATAGTTCTGCCTTTAATCCTGTGTCTTCATGAATGTCATGTTTATTGTCCACCAAGTGATTAAGTTTGTATCCACATCTGTTGTCTCACTTACCTGAAAGTATTGAAAACTCTCGCTGCTGATGTTTTTCATGAAATGTTGATTACGTCTCTCCATTCACAAAAAAGTGTCTCCATAATAATTGTGCATTCTGTGTGATTTCTCCAATATCTTGGTTGTTCCAGCTAGTGAAAACATCTTTGGTCACTTGGCAAACATCTATGTATTCACAATGCTTACTAGCACTTAGTGATATTTTATTACATGTCTTCTCATCAAAAGTTGCAAAGTCAGTTTTAAAATAAGAACAGATACTGCAATGCATTTGTAACTGTGTCCTATTGATAAGAACAAAAGCTTGTGCTAAAGCCTGAGTTTTCAAAGTATTCCGTAACATAAGCCTTCTAATATGAGACTTTCTCTGCAAATTATTGGTTAATAATTATTTTCTTACCTGACATAATATGGAAAATTTTCTAATCCAACAAACTAAGGTGTAACTTCTGAGTTAGACATCAATCTCTTACTGTTGCTGAAATATACATTGGTTTTACGCTGTGCCAGAAAGTCAGTGGGAATTATTTTTCTGATGATTTCTAAGAAAAACCTGTCTGATGATGTTTTGCTTGAGCCAGAAAAACAAAAGTAAATTTTCAAAATCCTCAATATATCTATTTCTTTCAGGTAGTTATAAGGCTGGATTTGATTTTTACCTTCCAATGAGTATTTCATCAAAAGAACAAATTATAATTTAGTTTGAAAAATATATGGTTGGAAAACACACACTGCTACAACTTATCCTTGAGGGATATCACTTGTATCTTCAACTGATATCTTCAAACACTTCAAATACTTTCGTGTATGTGATGCTTGTATATATTTCAGATATTGATCCTCTGTCATTATCTGGCCTAGTAGATGAATATTAGTGTATCTTGGATTAAATACTAGAGTTTTTCAGGGACCAAGCCTTTTATGTCAATCTAGGACACACCTAGTAAAGCCTACTATTATTTTGATAAGTCCTCAGATATTAGTGTCCAAGTTATTCAGTAGTACTGTCTAATGCAAAACTTTTAATATTTGGTGGTTTTATAATATATTCATTGATATTTGTAGATTATTTCTAGACAACATGAACATGTTTATTAAATTCTTAAAGGCAGCTCTAACAATCTTACTATGTGTACCATCAAGTATTAATTGTAAAAGTTTTCCTGGAAAATTTTGCCTGAACCTTATCTCCCTAAAATAATATACTAATTTATAAGTGAGCATTAACAGTAGTTTAATCTTCACATACTGTGCTAAAATTGAATTATCCATAGGGGAGATTTTTTAAATAATTTGCTGAACTGGAATAGAGTAAGATTTATTCAAAACATATAAGAGTTTCAGTAAATGGCAACCAATTAAAAATTTTTATATTCATCGAAATGCAATAGTTTTTACTGCAGTCTGTAGAGAAATTTTTCCTACGAAAATTTAAATTCTTTATGAAATACGAACTTTGGAGTCTGCCAAATATGAATCAATTTTAGTTCCCCCAGCTTTTATAGACGAAGTAAACTGACCATTCCAACTCAAAGAGATTGGGAGATATCAGAATTACGACCACAAGAATGGAAGAATTTGACATGACTCTTGTCCTTATCATGGTCAATTACTTGATAATGACAAAGAAGTATAATTACAGGACAATTCCCAGCAACTTTTAATAAGCTTAAGGCACAGTATTTAATAATGCCTCTGAAGGAGGTTGGGTAAGATCACAGATATCTGTTTTTTTTAAATCCTTGAAACATGTTCTGCCAAGACTGTCATTTCTGGAACATTCAGAGGAAAATCCAAATGCGGTGTTTCAGGACAAAGCAAACAAAAAAAAAGGAAGTAAAACATATTTGTCACCCACAAGCAATATCAGAATGCCTATTGCATAATTACACAATGTTTCTTTCTAATTCATGTTATGAATTTAATTTAGCATTATAAAGAAATAAGAACTCCAGAAGATTCAATAACAAAAACACCAGAGAAAAGCTCTATTAGTCTAACAGAAAGAATGGAAGGGGTTTGTTATTAATCTAAAACTATTACTACTTCATAAGAAAAGAGAAACGAAGTTTTTTCAAGAAAATGGAAGTGTTGATGTGAAATTGAATACAACTTCTGTCTCCAGAAGGATTGGTTTCTTACTAGATAGGGTGGAAGTATAAAATTTTTTTGTTATTCCTGAAAACACTATTGTCTACTTTGGCCAGATGTATTTTCCTTATTCAAAGTCATAAGGGCTTATAAAGCATATGTAAAATGTGGGTTTCTCAAGTTAGAGGAATTAATTAGAATACAGAAAAAGTTGACGGTGCCCTCTGCAGACACACAAACTCATATGCAGATAACGAATACAAGCAAAAAGTATTTTGCTATGAAGACCAGTGGCTAAAAATACTGAAGAGGGGGGTAAGTAGAGCAATGCTCCAGTGAGAGTTAACCCCCATCAGGTACATTGTCACTGCACGGCCAAGGGCAGCGACACAAAGCCTGCACACACTCCACACCTCTCAGCAGGCCTCTCATTCAAGGGTACAAAGGAGAGTTTCAGTCCATGCAAAGAGCTCATAGATCAGTAACAGGTGTCCAGTAGGAAACAGTTGCTCAGCCAGGGACAGAGAGGGGCACTTAGCCTTGTGAAGTCTCTGTGGGTGCCATCCCAGACCCAAGGATGTGACCCTGTCACAGGCCCACTGCTAGGAAAAAGACCACAAAAAGGGGAGAAGGGACAGGGTGGTGTGCTCCTGCCACACCTAATGCCATGACTATTCTGAAACACTTCACAATATCCTCAACTTCTATCCTTAAACATGTCTAAGACCCATTATATACAACTGGAATTATTTTGGAGTTAAGGATATGGTCAAGTGTTCTGCTGAATTGGGGTCTAAAGAAGCAGAAAGCTTTATTTTCTATGTAAATCCATAAAACTAAAGGGAGATAACACCTGTTGGGTGGAATTAATAACAATAAATCCAACCCCATTTTTCCTTTGATGTTATTGTGTCCACAGTTTTTTGTTCTGGGCACAAGCAAGAAGTCTTTTCAGAAAGACCATTGCATGTTTTAATAAACTTCTCTTGCTGTATTACATTCCCGTGTGTTCCACTTTCTGTCCTTCCAGATACTCATTCTTTCATGTTTCCAATAGTTCTGAATTTCTCAAGTCTACTACTGTCCCAGTAAATCAACGCTTTAGCCAATTATTCAGGATTATATGGCAATGAGAAGTAGTTTTTAATTTTCATTTAATAACTATTCTTCCGTGAGTCATCCTTTGAAACTTCCACTAAATGGAGAGACTCTGGAGCCAGTTTGTGTCAAGACTTAGCAAGGATGTGCCAAAAGGCAAGACAATGTAACCACAGGATGGATCTTACTTCAACAGTCATATTAGAAAGCGTATAATGAAAGCAACACCCTGGAATCGATAAAGAAGAACTGTAGTCACAGAAATGTATGATGAGATGAGTTGTTGGGTGAGTCAAGAAGCAGGCTGGGATTAGTAGAAAAAGGAAATCATCAAGGAGAACGTTAAAAGGACTTTTCCAGCCACCTCAGGTTGAAAGACAGAGCAAATGGAAAAAGCAGTCATGGTTAAAAGAGAGAGTTTGAGAAGAAAAATGAGTGAAGATAAGGAGGAAAATGCATTTCAAAAAGGTATTAGGATTGGGTTTGTGGATTTGACTTTTTTGTTGTGTTTTTTTTTTTGTTGTTTAGCTTTGAAGGATCATTGAAATAATTTGCATGCATATAGGTGAATTAGATCTTTGCTTGGATACTTCTCTGAATCATAAAAAATATATGTATAACCAAAAATCCGTCAGGCTTTGTCACAAGTAGTGGAAAAGGTAACCTCCTTTGAATAGATAGAGGCATAAAAGCTTTGTTAAAGCATTTGAAATCATACCTCAACCAGAACCTCAGGGAGCCTCCTCTCATAAATGAGAAGGTTCCCTATTCTTTAGGGAAATTTAAATTCTCTCCTAGAAAAGAATACCATTTCCCAGGTCCAGTCAGTTCCTGGTGTGCAGAATGTTTTAACTTCTGTAGTGAGTGCAGCTGTTGATCTGAAACATCTTTTCAAAGTAAGGAAAGCAGCATGCTGGAATTCAGGAGGTTTTTTTCTTGTAGAAGACAGATGGAATGAGACAGTAAGAGATTCCTAATATGAGCCTATAAAGCCTAATTCCTTCCTTTTGCCACTTGTCCAAGTAAACAATTTGGGAATAAATTTTGATATAAATTCAAGTTAATTGTGAGACTATATTGTCAGCATGCATCATTACTATTTGTTGCTCATTGTGCAACTAGAATCTAACAGAATACATATTTTTGCAGTTTCTGCAAATCATGATCATACATTGGCTTATTCTTTTAAATGAAAAAATCGTGTGGTTTGCAAGGTTTCAAAGATGGTTCAGCCATGAAAGTTCCATGATTCACTTTAAACCCAATATTTTAAACTTTTGAAAACCAAGCTCTTAAGCAGAACTTGGGTCAAATAATGAAAGTCAAATAGTCAGATTTAATGTGGATTGTAATTCAGAGTGGTTATGCATCATGTTATATAGTAAATAACTTCTCTGCCCTATACACCACTTAGAGACTTAATTTATTATGTTCTAAAGTAAAACAAACAAAAAAAAAAACCCCAAAAAAAACCCCAAAAAGAAAAAAAATAAAACAAATATACAAACAAAACAAAACAAAAGCAAAACAATACCGGAAAAAAAAAAAACCACCCAAAAGAAGAAAACCAAAACCCAGAGAAAAACATACAAACCTTGAATAACTTACACAGCATTTGACTGAAATATTGTACACATGACTTCTGGTTTTATCCTTTCATTTAACCCCATTAACTGCATGCAATTTCAACTTTAAATTCCTTTAATAATGTTGCAGAAGAAGCACAAATATTTAACAGAAAGCTCAGATTTTCTTTGGAGGAGCCCAGCTACTAGAAAAGTTACCAACTTTCAAGCTTCAGATGTATATTGACAGTCACGTGAGCATCAGAAAAAAAAAAAAGTTGCCAAGGAATTGTAAGTACCTCAGTTGTTAACTGGGCTGAACTTACTCTGAAACACAGCATATTGAAGATCTATAATTACTAATAATAGTGTCATGTCTTCCATGAGAGGAAGTCATGGAAGATTCTCAAGGTTTTATGGTTCAATTTTTGTACACTGAACATAGAATTATATGGGTCTTTAATTACTGCATTCCTTGTTGAAAGCCCTAATAATGGGATCCAAAATAGTTTAAAAATTTATCTGTGTTCTCTTAATTGGATAAAATTTAAAGTGTTTTTTTACATTATAAAATATCTTCTTTCATTTTTTTTCTGCTACCATCTCATAAGAATACTGTAAACATTACCAGTATTCCATTTTCTAGATTACCTTAATTCATCTGAAAGTAAGCAATTACACTCAGTTAAAATTCACATTCTTTTAAGAATCCAGACAATATTAATGGAATAAAACGTTTCAGACTAAATGACAATTTTAATCAATCTTGATGGCAGATTACTCGGTAGCTCCCTCCTTGGAATCTGATCTATTGCTTTTTAATTCACAGGCTTCTGTGAAGAATGCAGCATATTTACATAGAAAATCCATTGCAGTCTTGGACCTGCCAATATTTCAGGTATCAAAGATTAATTAAGATATAGTAGTGATTAGAAGTCTACATTGGAGATAAACACACTTTGCTAGAGATACAATTATAGAAGAGGGAGCTCACACTCCCCTACAGATTTCTAATCTTCTATTATGAGAGATCCACATCAACATGTAGAAAAAATAAAGTAGCTTAATATGGGAAACAGCAGCAGTGTATAACTTACTGAAAATACCTCCAAATGGAAAATCTGGTAGGTTTGTTTGTTCACTCCCCACCTCCAACTCTCCATCCACATTTTTTTTTTTTAAGGGATTTGGCACACTTCTCAGATGGTTTCTGTTACAGAAGGAGAGGAAATGTTAGTAGTTGTAGTTACATAGAAGGTTAATTGACTTTTATAGTTTAAGTTAATGACAGATCTTCAAGACTCAAAGCAGACATAGAAAAGGGAGATATTTTAGCTTCAGAAAGGAAAGCCACATTTTTAGCTGATTTTAGCAAATACCTTACAAACAAGTGCTAGAAATCCAGTCCTGCTTCTTGCAAAGTTAGCCAGGTATTAACAGTAAACTCAAAAGAGTGATTTTCTGACTGGGTTATTTCTGGAATTTTATTTGTTTGCTTGGTGACAAAAAGCCACGGAGTCAATCCTCACTCTGCAAAATGTCTGAACATTAGAGAAGGCAGACCCAGCTGTTGTCTCAGGATTTTCTATTGAACACCATTAGACAATCTACTTAACTTTTTTCTTCTGCCTTATGAACACTCTCTGGTTTGATCCCAATCTTACCCATTGACCCCTCAAAGCATTTTATTTTTGAGATTTCATATGAACTAGTATCATTGCAATTTGATCATTTTATGAATACAAAAATTCAGTTTTACTTTGTCTTCTTCTTGTTTTAAACAAATTTCAAAACAATGACATAAAGGTAATTCAGATACACAATGAAATATAACTAGGCTAAATAGAAAGGTGGTGTAAAGAGACTTTATTATGATTTAATTTATTATATTTAGGCTTGTGTGTACACTTGCAGCCTATACATGAAAAAACACGCAAATAACCCATTTATTCTGTCCCTCCCAAGCAGATTTAGCAGTGTTTTACTCTGCTCAGTAGCCTGTGTAGCCCTGCAGCATTCAGACTGACCCAGTTCAGACTATGCCCAGTTATAGTGAGAAGCAATTCTTCTGCTGTGCTTCAGCACAAACAAACAGACAGCAACCAAACAGTAAAAATATCTGGGAAAAACAGTTCCATTTTTTGTATTAATGCCTTGAATGTGTCACGGCTGACAGAACAGGAACACGATCAAATGGTGGCCAAATTCCTTCTCTGCCACAAGGAGAAAATAATAATGAAAGGCCACTTAGTAATCTTATAATCAGCAGTTTTACAACTTGATCATGTCAACAGAGGAATGACAGAAGTCATTATATCCCCCTTTCCTTTCCACTCTTTTAATATATCCTGCAGAGATAAAAGGTACTTATCAGAATTCTTCTATCCTGTCAAAGAGAGTACTGATACCTCTACAGAGCAAGAGCAATATACTTAGTACACTTTTTTAAATCCAGTATAACAGTGATTTTAAAAATAAACGATGCTTAATAGTCCTGTACTCTGCCTAAGTTAAACCTATTTCTGGTGTTATGTTGTTTCTATTTACAGCTAAACTTAAAATTCATTCAATGATTAAAGAATTCTTGCCCAGTGTTTTGACACTGGGAATATGGCCACTGTTGGCTGTAAGTTGTTTAGTTTCTCAGTCGATACTCTCTAGATGTATCAACCAGCTATCGCAGGTGTTTGCAGGCAGCCTGCAAGTGTCTGTCAAACTATCCCCCCACCCTTCATGCACTTCTCATACTCAGTAAATGTCTTCTCTTATCACAGAAAAGAAATTCAATGCCATTGCATGACCTTGCCATAGACAGAATATTGACTACTTTCATGTTAAAAACAGCCTTGTGAGGCTAGGTCCCCACATACTCACAGAATCCCTCTTCCTAGCCACACGGGCACCTGCTTGTACGCAGGCTGAATTACTCCCAAGATCACTGCTAGAAAAAGCTAATTGTAAAGCTGTGATACAAATCAAGCACCTTCTTCTGGTCTGTCACAAATTGCTTGGAAGGAGATAGGAAATAATTTTGAGGGTACGAGTATATTTTCCTATAGCAAGCTAGCAAATTTTAAAAGAAAATCAGCAAAAAAGCAAAACATACAAATGTCATGCCTTTCTTTCTAGCTAGAAAATCTATTTTGTTAGTTTACCATCAAAATTCTTTCAATGTGGTAAAGCCATACTTCCTCTTAACTGTTCATATGGGACAAAAACAGCCAAATTGCCTTTGCACAATTTTTTATTCTTCAATCTTCTTTATCCCAGGTAAGCAGTCTTTCTTATATTACTTTTACCAATAATGGCAGCAGTAGTTCCTAGAGAATTTTTTTTAATAGAGTTGGAATTGCTGGGAGTCTTAGTCAAAAATTCCTTAAGTCTCAAAAAAATTCCAGTTAGATTACATAATTTCATGTGATTATGTAGTGAAATGCTCATTCTGAGACTGCTTCTTCCAGTGATGTTTCATCACCAAGCCAAATCCAGCAACCTCATTGCAGTCTACTACCATAACAACATCCCACCACCCAAGCAGACATCCAGAACTCCAATTGTAGCCTTTCTTGGCAGACAATGACGATCTCTGTAATGAACAATGGGCTTCACTGACAACTATAAGCTAATAAAACTGCATGTAGCCAATCAACTAGGTCAGTGACCGTGCTCAGTTACTGTCCCAGACCTGTAAAACAAATATAAATGAAGTTACTAGTGACTCAAGTGGAACCTCACTCTTATTTCTTGGGGGAAAAAATATGCTTTATGCATTGAAACTGCCACCTCCTTCTCTACTTGGGACTTTAGTTTAATGTTGTACTAAATAAATTACACAATTTTGTGGTTTTGGTGTTGCTGCTGTGAAGAGTTTTTTGATTGCTTCCAAATGAGTCAGTCTCTTTAAACCTTACCTCTATCCTTATATTCCCCACTTCTCTATATATTATTGACATATTGGATTAAGTTTTGCACACCCTATGCATAGTTTATTACCATATATGACTCAAGTGCATCAACTACTCTCTGGTTTTTTAAAACAACAAGATCTTACATTTTGTCTCTCTCTATATAAACTCTCACTTTTTACTGAAGTTACTGTTTTCATTTAGATGGAAGGGCAAATTTTTTTGGCATCAAATTTAAATGGTAAAGTCATAGTACTGAAGAGGTGAAAAATATAGTAAATGTTGCAATAACCCTCATAGCTAGACCTTCATGTAAATGAGGCATTTGCAGAAATTGAAGTCAATTTCAAGGGAGTGCCATTTGTTCTAACTTCTATGTTTAGGAACTGGCAAAGAATATATGAGGTTGCTGCTTTTAAGCCACACCATTAAAGACAGCCCAAGAGCTTCTTTCATCATTTCTGCATTTGACCTCTGTCTGGTGTTTCATAAGATCACTGCCAAAATTCGAGCAATATGAGAAGAAATATTTGTTCACAGCAGGAAAATGAGTTTAGGCTTCTCTAGTTAAACAAAATATTATGAAAGAGCAAGCATTGAAAACTCATTGCTTTGGGAGTCATTCACTATCCACCAGTAATATTTGTTTACAAATATTTATATTTGAGAGAAAAAAATATAAATATAAAAAAACCTTTAAATAAACAAATTATTGACAAAATAAATGAAATAGTACTGCCTTTGGGGATATAACAAGAGGTGATAAGGACAATAGCCATTTTTATTCTGAGTTTCCTGAACATAGTTCTGTTTATTCTTTTACTATTCTGAAAGGCTTTGAAGTACATAACAATGAGTTCCAATGAGTTGGAACCTACTGTTTCACCATTTTGTACTTCTTTTTTCCTTGTCTTCTACCACAGGGCCAGTATTTTCTGGCTTTGAGAAAATATACAGTGTTCAATCATTTTCAATGACAAAGGCAACATTTCCATTACTTTGCTAATGCCAAAAAGCCACTGGTGAAAAAGAAAATAGGCATGCACAGGTGCAGCATTAGAGAGAGAAAAAAAACAACTCAAGCAGTGTGCAGATGTGTTCTGAATGTTAATAAATGGATTTGCTTGTATGTGTCAAGACATCCATACAACCGCTGCTGTTATGCAAATTGACAACTACAGAAAAGAGAAAAGCCACTCCTGGTTTTGATTATGCACATCTTTATGTGGGTACACATGGAAGAAATAGGTTATTTTGCTTCAACATAAGGATTTTAAAAGTCCAACAGAAGTTTCCATTAAAAAAAAAAAGGTAAAAATCATATATTCCAGATGTGTTCTATGCAGTTCTCAACAGCCTGTAGCTTTCTTCTGCAAGTTATAATTGGAGATAGAGCAGAATACAAGACACATGTGATATAAGTATGTTGGCATTTGCTTCTACTTTGAGGTTTAAGCAAGATTAATTTGGACTTGATAACTCACTCCATGGCAGAGCTCATATAATTTTCCTACCTTATCTCTTTTTATCATCTGTATGGTAGGAAATTATGTGTTACCCCTTCCTAAAAGGATGTTTTGGTATGATAAGGAACATGTTCCTTATGAAGTATGACTGACATGGGATTGCAGCAAAGAAATGCTAGGCACACCATGCACCATTACAATGGAGCAGCCTCAGGACCTACTGAGAGTTTGAATTTCTAGAAACTATCATCATTTAAATACAGTATTTATTAACATGATGTTGGAGGATTTAATCTTTAAGTGTAAAAACAGTAACATTGGAAGACTTAAAAAATTTTTCCTAAGACAAGCCTAATTTCATGTCAAAATGATGGGATTTATCTCATCTACTCTTAGGTGTCTGTATTCTAAGCTTATTATATTAACCCTTCTTTAGGCAACATTTAGGGCATAAAGTCTCCAGCCTGTATTACTCAAATGAACTGTGTCTTGAAGTGTCTTCAGGATAAATAAATGCAGACAATATCCATTTCAGCAGACAAAAACATCAAATGAGATTAAGCTAAATATAGTACTAGAAGAAGCAGATGCTAAAAACTCTCTGGAATGGATCCTATGCAGCCTCGGATTCCATGGATTTCTAGACTGAGGTATTAGTATTCCAGCCTTACTTGTTCTGAATCACATAGTGTGCCATCCCAGCTACCTCCACTCATGGCACAGAATCAGTTCTATGGGAAGGAGAAGCAGAAGGTGAGTTCCATGAGTAACCTGAAAGGTGGTCTCCTAAATTTCAGTGTCAGTTCTCTGCTACTTGTTTCTTCATTCACCTCAGCATTTTTACATCCACAATTTCATGATTACTATAGCCTATGTTTCTATTATTTATCTCTCTCTTATCCTTTCTTCCCTGACTATGAATAGCAGATCAGTCTGTGCATTGCCCCTTAGACTATGAGTCTGTGTTGAGAGCCTGACATTCACCAGAAATCTTCTGGGTTCCTTATGTCTTGCTCTGTTACCCTTCCATAAGACATCAGGATGAGCAGGTGTCCCTCGTGTCCCTGATTCCTCCATCTCCCATTCCCCAAGAGCAAACAATTTCTGAGCTGTTTAAAGACTTAATCTGATTTTTCATCTTGATCAAGTGACCTGAAACAAACTTTCAGCACAATGTCAACATTCATATCTTGACCCAAAAGAGAAGTATGATTCTTTTAGGGAAAAGGTACAGCCATAATAATTCCAAACTAATGAGCTCAGCTTTGTGAAAATGTTTACTGTGATTTATTAGATGATATACAAGGCTGCACAGCAAAAGTCTGGGATCTGTGCCCCATTAGCAATTCACTTGTTGTTTGACCTTGAGAAATTGTTTCTCATACCTGTCTTTAACTTCATGATAAGAAGAACAACATTTGCTCTTTGCTTTTTATTTAAAACAGCACTCATAAAATCTGACTTATTGTATTTTAATATTAAATGTTATAAAGAAGCAGCAGTCTTTCTGAAAATTTGAAAGAGCTGTGTTCAGTGAACATTTTAAAAGCTATATTTTTCAGAGTACATTTTGTTCATTTTAAGCTTAAGTGATTACAAAATGTTTGCAAATTTGTGCTCCTGGAGTCCCTTTAGTAAATATGCTTACATCTTTTCAGACCATAAAACTCCTTCTGGCTGCTAAATTAGCAGAATCCTAGAAGAGTAAAGAAAAATATTTTCTTTCAAAGACTTACCTGGAGTTAATCAAATATACATTTTAGTCCTCTGTGAGTGGCAAATTTAACAAATGCCAGTTTATTAACAGGTGGAATATGCATGGGAAATAGATGCTTCTTTGTGCTGTTTTCTCATTAAATTTTGCATTAGGAAACAAATACCGGTATTTTCTATATATCATCTTGTATATACATATAAACATTTGGATCTTCATCATGAATCGAAGTAAACAACATAGGCTATGCAATGCATTAACAGAAGAAGCTGAAATCTCAGTTTAACAATCCAGCAGCAAGCAGCAGCAAAATTCTACTTAATACATGAAAAAAGGTGAAAAATAAAGATTAGCCAATTTATGTCAGACACAAGAAATTACAATGATTAAATACAAATAATAAAACTTTGCAATATACTGTAAAATAATAAACTATTCTACATGGTATATTATTGAAAAACAATATTTGAAATAATTACCTCTTGATAACCAGATGCCAGTATATCAAGAAATTGTCGCTTCGTTTCCCTTTATTGTTCCTGTACCCTTTGCACTTTGACATATTCTCTAGGTTTTTGTTGTCGATATTGGAGTCAGGGAAAACAGCAATGTGAGTTTTCCCAGGCTACTCAAAGGAAAACAGAAGGGAAAGAATTAATAACAAAGTTGCACCTGGTGTTGTGGACACGGGCAGTGCGTGTAAGACGTGATGTTTTAGTAAAAGCGTGTTTACAAGTAGTGTTGCCTTCCTTGAACCAATAAGCTAATCCTATTCTTGGTTCAGTGAACTAGTCTATAAAATGTGCATACTTCTACAATAAATCACTCCTACTTTCTAGAGGAAGCTGTGTTACTGTCTTCCTTTACCGCTCTCTAGCAGACAGAGACATTTTATGGTTTCTAATGGGCTTAAAGTAAATGTCTGATCAGAAAGCAAATATTATAATCTCTGACTACCTTTCTCTCTCCATTCAAAATTTTGCCTGGATGGCTGAGCTTAGTTCATTAACTCTAGAACCTGACATCACATTTACTTCATGTTTAGAACATATGGAGGAGATCTTTAAAAGTTAGATCTTTAAGTAACATGTATTTGCAGAAGATTGTGAATATATTTTGAAGGATTCCTCTTTCACTTATCCAATAGTCACAATCACTTTCATGGAGACATTATTACCTTAAAGTCTCTCCTGGAATGCTTTCTCCAGAAAGTACATTAGGACAAAACTAAGTTTAAATACATAAATATATGCACAGGATCTGATACTGAGGGTGCTGGCTATTATATTATATTGCCTAGTCACTCTTGATTGTTTCTGAACAGTAATGACTGGGGAGGATCTCAAAGAGAGCAAATACCATTCCTATCTTCAAGAATGGCAAGGAGGAAGAACTGGAGAATTACATACTGGTTAGCCTCACCTCTCTAGCTGAGAAGATGATGGCCATAATCCCTCTGAGCAGAATTTCCAAACACATACAGGACAAAGTGATTGGGAGTAGTCTTCATAGAATCATGAAGGCAAATCATGCTTGACCAAGACATTAGCCTTCTCCGATAACGTGACTAAATTTGTGAATGAAAGGAGAGTAGTGGATTTACTTTGACTTTATTTTTAACACTGTCTCACATTACATTCTCTTGGACAAAGTGATGAAACTCAGGTTATTTGAGTGCACAGTGGAGTGATTGACATTTGGGCTGAATGGCTAAGTCCACTGGCTTTTAACCAGTGGCACAAAATCCAGCTGGAAGAAAACCAGTAGCAGTGTACCTCAGGGCTTGATACTGGGGCAAATAACATACAGCTTCTTCATTAATGACCTGGATGATGGGACACTGTATACCCTCAACAAGTTAGCAGGTGGTCCTTCCCCTTCACTGTCCACTTCCCCCAACTCCAGCAGCACAGTGAAAGAAAACAGAAAGGTGAGGAACAAGCGAGTTCATTATTCAAGATAAAAACTGATTATTTCTTACCTGGAAGTGATTATTTCTTGTCTGGGGTCCTCAGCACAAGAAGGACAAACCTATTGTAGCAAGTCCAGAGGAGGGTCACAAAGATGGTCAGAGGGATGGAGCACCTCTCCAATGAAGACAGCCTGAGAAATCTGAGGTGGCTCAATCTGGAGAAGGTTCCAGAGAAATCACATTGTGGCCTTCCAGGACTTAAAGGGGACTTATAAAAAGGAGGGAGGGACTTTTTACATAGACACAAGAGGGAATGGTTTAAAACTAAAATTTAAAAAAATAGATTACATGTTAGGAGGAAGAGGGTGGTGAGAAACTGGAACAGATTGCCCCATCCCTGGAAGTGCTCAAGACCAAGTTGGATGGGGCTCTGAGCAACTTGATCTAGTAGGTAGTGTCCCTATCCATGGCCAGGGTGGGTTGCAACAAGATGTTATTTAAGGTGCCTTCCAACTCAAGCCTTTCTATGATTCTGTAATTTGTAGTGTGAAGAAGCCAGGTACCTGCATCAGACCTTTCTGTGGTACTGCATAAGGGTGCTTTTGTGCTCTTTTGCACACCTCCCATAAACTCTTCTAAATTTTACTTCAATACCAAAACTCAAGTTATATGAGTCAAAATAACTACTATTTACTGATGTGTATTTTGAAGATGAAGTTGCCAGCATAAGGATCCATAAGGGCAAACCCATTCTGGAGCTTATCTTCACCACAAAAAAAAAAAAA